>JARBWK010000007.1:48150845-48283345 GCA_030556195.1 Anolis apletophallus
GTAGCCCACGGATCATGTGGTCATGTTCACAACCTACAAATTCCCTGAAACCTCCCTCCCATTTTATTTCAGCACTGATTTTCAGAATTAATTTTAGCCTGAAAAATACCTCAAATGTCCCATGTAGTCTGTGGAATCCTATACATACGTATCTAATTATAAGAAAGCCTCATCAAGGTCAATGAAACATACAATTAGGTTAATATAAGACTGAAACCTTCAAATACAAAATGCTTTTAAGAGATAACACAAAATTATTGCAATACCAATATTTTCATTTTGAGATTTTATTTTTTTTTAAAAACTATTTGAAAACTGCAAAAATGGAATTGAATTGATGAATAACGTGGGAATAACATAAAATCAAGAGCAAATTTGTTCATCTTTAATCATATATTATTCCATCAAAATGTATTTCATTCATCAGTTTACTGAAGTGAAGAATGTAACGCATAATAATATTCTAATGTAAACTTACATATGCAGTCAAATTAAGATTTGTTTTCTTTTGCAGTGCTTTAGCAATGTATTAATAACGGAAATTGCTCCATCTGCTGTTGCTTTCTAAAGACAATTTCTTCACTTTCACTTTTAATAAAAAGGCTTTTGTTATGTTGATGAATTGTTTAGAGATGTGTGTTGAATTATTCAGTGCAAACTTATCATGCTTACACTTCCTGAACCTGAATCAGAGCATGTTTCAAACTCAGCACCTGCTATTCTGAAATTTGCAATGTTAATTTCAAGAAAAATATGAATTCATATAACTGTGCATATATTTGAAGAGAAAGTGTTCACAAAAGTGTATATATTTGGTAATAAACTTAAAAAATAGATTAAATTGAGGAAATTATTTGAAAAAGCATGTGTTTCAAAAATGTGAATCTTCCTGAACACTGAGTATCTCCAAAAGAACACACATACACCCCTCAAAAAAACCCTACCCAGTTAAATCCTGAGATGGCATACATTTCCCCAAGAAATAAGAAGAATCACCCAAACAGAGATAACAGGAACACCGGAGATAGCACTGCTATCATTTATTGATAATGTTAATATACCAAAAGAACTAAAAGAATTAATTGCCAACTTGGTAACACCAGCAAGATTGTTAATAGCTAAAAAATCGAAAGAAGGAGGGGAATGACAATTGGAAGAGTGGTATAGGGAAATCTGGGACATTGTAATAAATGATAAACTGACAAGAAATATAAAGGTTAAAAGAGGGTTATTTTAAAAATGATTTTGGGAAGATTTGGGGGAAATTGATAGAATATGTATATATAGAAGGTAAAGGGACCAAACCTGTAATAGTAACAACTGATTTTTGGAAATAAGTATTATAATTGGCTGGTCTGGGGTGAAGGGTCAGCACTGGGTAATTGGACAATATGTAATGAAGCCGAAGGATAAAATACTATAGGCATCAAGACACATGTTTTGTACAATTTGTTAAGGGGAAATGTTAAGTATAACATGTTTAAATACTGAATATGTTAAAACTACAATACAATAAAAGCTTCAGATTGAAAAAAATTCCTGAGATGGAAAAAGCAGTGAGAAAATGAGAATAGAGTCCAAGAGATTCACCCATTCCTTACTATTATTAGTTTTGTGTTTACTCTAGCTTTAAAATAAATGATGATTTTATCAACCTCATACATATGTCACATTGGCACCCCCTTGTCGCGGGGGAGAGGCTTACGTACCCTAATGAAGTTGTGAGGTATGCTGGCAGTGGCATAGCCACCTATAGGGCCTCCCATGCCAGACAGGTCACAACGAAGGATCTGACAAAGAGCGTCAAAAGGGTGGGATGGGCTCTGTAGCCTTTTGGCAACCATCCTAAGAGAAGGAAAACTCTAATTTCAAACCCGGGCAGATGGTGCTCGTCTAACCCTGTAAGGTCAACCATTTAGAGAAGGAAACTCAAATCAAACCTACGACCTGAGGACCTCGCTGCCATTGTCCAAGCTTGCTAGGCCCCGGCAGACGAACCTTTGGTTTAAAGGATCAAGCCAGTTCTGTGCACGCTGCGCTCCATCAGAAAAATCCATTGCATAGGCTCGAAGGACACATCCAGCTTTCTTAGTCATCAACGCGCTTGTAGAAAGCGTGGGATCAGTCCTTCCTATGAATCTTTGTTCGCGAAGTAATGCCAGAGACATATGTCACATAGAACAGTGTGTAGTGTCTATCCATCCAGCATGTTGTGAAGAGTATAATTTTGGATGGTACTTGAGAAATCAATTTAGTAAATCTTTTCAATGAACTAAATGTGGTCAAACCGACGGCAGACTTTACAGCAGTGACATGGTGATTGAAACCAGGAGAGCCCAACCTATGGAATATGAGGAAAGGGAAATTGTATGGATGATGTTACTATCCTTATTTTCAGAAATATAATTGGGAGGTATTCCTAAGTCAACCATATGGAAACAGATACATGTAAATAAAATAAAATAAACAGGAGCAAGCAAATACTATACCATCTTTTGGTTGGTTGTTTCTATTATATGATGCTTTTACTGCCTTTTGCGTACATCCCTGCTTCTCCCTATGTGTATAGCAATAATTTAGATTATTTTTGGTGGGAACCATTGAAGGCACACCAGATCTCATCAAGAAATAATTTTCAAAAATGACTTTAAAAAATAGGAAAGGGCTTTCTAAGATATTGCAGCTAATATTGTTGAGGTAGGGGGCAGGAATGCAAGGAAGGGGGTGGCCACGTAGTGTACAAAAAGGACATGGCTTTTTGACTCATTGGAACGTGAATGAAGGCACACCAAAAATCATCAAGAAATAATTTCATAGGAGCAATAACCCTTTACGATGTGGTTTTCAAAAATATAAGCAGAACTGAAAGACTTGATATAGCTATCTATTAAGTTATTAGCAAGTATTGCTTTGTCATTATGAAAATCAGGAGCTGACTTGTTTTCTTACGCTGAGCATTATTCCAGCACATTGGTATAAGCCAATGTCTCTTTGCTCCTTTTCACCCCCAGTGGGGGAAATGGTACACTCCAGGAGTGCCGAGCGTAGAGGAAGTCATCTTTTCAAGTGTAAAGGGTTTGTTTGACAATGAACAGTTTGTTTGCCGAGGGAACGAGTCTGACCTGCTTGAAGCAATTAGTCCCTTGAATAGAAACATACAGAAAGGAACACAGCGTGACTGGGTGTCTTATCCATAGAGCAGTGCGGGTTTTATCTGTCAGCGTCCAGCTTTGCTGTGCCACTGGTCACAGTTTTGAAAGGGTGTCCCATTTGTGTTGTTTTTTCATTCTATCCAAGTTGGCGAGCAATCACACTGAAGCAATCTTGGCAGGTGGCCATTAACATTTGCCTTCCTTGTAGGGAAAGGGAGGAATCCTCCCTGTTCTTCTGATAGGTATGGCTTTCCCCTGCTGCTGCTGCTCTTGGTTCTCAGTTGCTGGAGAAGAGGTAAGGAATACTGCGATGGGGGGAAAGGCAAACATTAAAAAACCTGAAGTTCATAGCACTTGTTAGCAAATACAAAGAGAAAAAGAAGAAACAGGATTAGCACCAAAATAAGTACAGAAAAATCAAATAAGGTACGTGGGAAATAGTCTTCTTAGGTAGATGTCCTTGTTCCTTGTGAAAGTACTATCAGTAGGAAGGCTGATAGAAAAATAGATTCAGTAGCTTACTGAATGGTTTATGTGACAAGATCAGGCTGTGCTTACTTTAGTACTTTTTGGTTATTTCCTGTAATAGATCCTCACACTTGTGACAGTAACAGGAGGAGAAGGAAAAACTTAGAACATTATGTTTCAAATTCAATTTGGTGATGTTAAACATTAGAAAATGGGAATTAATAATATAGACAGTACAGCATACTTTTGCAATGCCTTGAATAATAATAGTTGATTTTTGAACATTCTTTCAAGTTTTTATTACAGAACATGGCATATAGGTTGTACCTGTTTAACTTAGGGTAGTGGATTTTGCTACTGACATATCAGATTTTGTTACTGGTATATTCACCTGGATTTCTTGTCACATGAACTACAAAACACACAATAGGATTGTTGGCATGGAACAGTGGGAGTCCATCATATCTGGGTTCTGCTGGATTGATGAAGGCTGTCCCAAAGTTTGGGATCTCATTTTAAACCTGATCAGTAGGCATGGCTAGGTTCGTTTGGAATCTTTGTAATTTGGAATAAATTTGGAAAGATTTGCTTTTTGAAACAAATTTGAAGTTTTAAAGGAAACCGGAAGTCCCTTTGCCCTTCCGAAGCTTTTCCTGCCATTTCTGTTACGAAGCAGTGAGTGAGTTGGAAATGATTCAGTGTTTCCCCACTTCTGGTCCCTGGCCTCGGCTCAAGCCTGGGAAGCGATTTAAAACCCAGTGGATGGCTTTCCTCCCTCCTGTCTCCCCACATGAGCCTGGGAAGCGATTTAAAACCCAGTGGATGGCTTTCCTCCCTCCCATCTCCCCGCATGAAGCTGGGAAGCAGTTTAAAACCCAGTGAATGGCTTTCCTCCCTCCCATCTCTCCGCACGAGCCTGGGAAGCGATTTAAAACCCAGTGGATGGCTTTCCTCCCTCTCGTCTCCCCTTGTGAGCCTGAGAAGCGATTTAAAACCCAGTGGATGGCTTTCCTCCCTCTTGTCTCCCCTCATGAGCCTGAGAAGCAGTTTTAAACCCAGTGGATTAATTTCCTCCCATTGCTTCCCCCCCTTCTGGAGAAAAAACAACTACTTTCAAAGTTAAGACCACCCAATGAAACAGGAAATAACACTTTGAAACCATTAACGAAAGATTCTGAAGTCTCAAAAGTTTTGAAAAGTTTCAAACTTTTTTTCTGTGAAAATTGGAAATGACTTTAGATCCAAACCACCAGCTCCTCCTACATCTGAAACGAGTTTTGAACCAATTCTTTTGGATCAAACAAGCCTACTTATCAGTTCAGTATGTGTCTCATCTCCATATTGCTTTTCTTTCTGCCATCCCTTGACAACACATATATGTCACTCCTGTGTTAAATTCCTTGTTTGTTTAAGGTTAATTAACAGGCAGTGATTTCGGTTAGTGGGCACTGGTCTATCACAACTTTAACAGTTATAAAGATAGGTACAAAGATCATCAGTGAATCAACAGAAGTCTTCATCTGAATGTTTTTCAGAGGCTCTGGACAAGTGCAGAATATTTTTGTGGAAAGTGAATCACTGCAACTTTTCTGCTTTCCCACCCTTACTTCAGAAGTGTGAACAGTAAAGATCAATGGTACAGTGCATGTTATGCATGCAGAACCCACTCATTCAAAGTATAATATATTGGATCTTCTTAAATGATGAAATACCTAAAAAGCCTACTCTTCTCTATATTCTTCTCACCTTAAATGTACATTTAAAGGGGCTGGATAAAAAAAGAAGGTAGTCAAAAACAGAATGAAAAGAGAGGGAGGAAGATGCCAAAAGAAAAAAAAATGTCGAATGTGCTTGAGGAAAAATGTTTACTTAATTATCCAATTATGTAGGACATTTAATCTAAACAGTACTGATGGATTATTTGACGTTCCGCCTAATTCATCTATAAGAATGGTATATTATTTTGTATATTATACAGTAAGAAACAATAGAAACCAGTTGGAGATATAATTAACAGAGAAGAATAAACTCACAAAACACCCAGAGAGATTTCAAATGACTTTATTAGATGGGCAAAATTGCCTTTCTATGACACTTCCACTTTACTTGAGGCACAGAGTTTGCTGTTTCCCATCAGACAATGTCAATCTATTTCCAGTGGGGCTCCATTCCTCAAATGACGTGGAAGTGTTGCAGGAGGCAGCAGTGGCAACACAAGAGGCATAGGAAGCAACAGGAGGGGGGGGGGCTGGGTGGTGATGCTCCCCCCCCCATGGGATGAGGTAAGGGGAAGGTGGGTGATGCAGGGCAACTGGTTGGTTACCCATATCCCCAGCAGGACCACAATGCATGGCGAATCCCAGCCTTAATGTGATGAGGTCCATAAAGGCCCTTTGAGGAAGGAGAGGCATCCTACTTTCAAATAAAAAAGCCTGAGGTTTGAAAAAGCCCTTGCAGCTAAGGACCATCCCTTTCCAAAACACATATTTCTCTTCTTTCTCAAACTTAATTCTATTCCTCTACAAACTTATATACACACAGGGAGAGTTGGAAAAATCTGAAGCCTCTACAGCTGTGAAGCCATGTATACCGGTACCAGCCTCTCGGGTGCATATAAGCACCGCCTAGGCCTCAACATGATTCCTGAACTTTATGTGTGATTAGCCCATCTTTGAATCACTTCTTCCTCTGCTGTTTTCCTCCCATGTTAAATGGTCAGTGTAGCTGTCTTCTGAGTTTTCTGTTATATCGAACAGCCGCCAATCCCCAGCCAGCTATCCGACAACCGGGCAAGCCCGTGGACCGACCTCGGGGCAGAGACCGCGAGGGTTCAGTTAACCTGGCGAGCCCGGAGCGACTAGGTCCTCGTAGCCTACCCACCTCCGGAGATTCAATTATGCTCACCAATCTGTAAGGTAGATGCCACGAAATTGTTTATTCTGCTCAGCTGAGAGGATGCGAACCGCAATACCCTGATTCCCGCAAGGAACGCATGCATATACATTCAAAACATTGGTTTTTAAAGGTTACAAAGCTGTCAAAACAATTGAATTTCCCGCCTGCCCCCTTCTGGGCCGGCTCCGCCTATGATTGGCCGGAACGTTGAGACCAGCTGATGGGCGGGAAGTTGACCGGCTCCGGGGAACCTATCAGCGCTCACTCCCATTTGCCCTCCTAGCCAATCAGAGGTCTGTGGCCATATATGGTATGTCCGGGAAGGGAAGCTTAGACGGAAATTGCTGTCAATAATGGCATGTGGATATAACAAAAGAATCCCTTCCGGGTAAACGACCCGAGTGATACCTGGAGTGATAGGATTAGTGGAGTTGACGTTTCACTCATGGGAATGAAAAGGAAAAGAGGAAGAGGTCTGATGCCAGAAAATGCACTCAGACCTTTGGGTGACAAAAGGTTATTGTGGGACACCTCTGGGTTCCGAAGCCAGATGTGGATCCCGCTGTGAAGAACAAATATTTCATGTCCAGGTCCCAGAGGATGAATTAATTGGGCTAAACTCCGACGATTAATACTTCCTTCAGGCTGATGGGAATGTGGGGCATGAAGACTAGTGCTTCCGCTTATCCATAACAAGATTTCCCATCAGAATAGCTCATGCAATAGATAAGGTGATCCGAAAAAAGGCTTTGGGGAGCAAGATTCAGTCATATCCTCTCAGCTTACACAATAACGAAAATACAGGCAATCTTTCTTTACCAAAGGGAAAAAGGGGAAGGAAAGGTTTACACGGGGTCAAGGGAGTAATACTGTACAGATGCACAAAACACAGGGATGAACCTTTATTATGATTTATGATCTTTCTGTTTCCCCATGTCAATCCAACTCCAACAGATGTGGCCTCCTGCTTCACAGGCCAATTCCCTTCTCAGAACTTTTCCTTCTGAGTTCAGAGGCATCCCAAAAGTGAAGGGAGAGGAAAAGAGGGGAATGGAGACAAAGAAATACAAAGTAAAAGACATTGCTTCTTTTCCTCCCTTTGGGAGTCTCGAACTCGGGACTCCCATTCCCAAGCGGCCTTGGCTCTGCCGCCTGAGCCATCGCATCTTCCTCTTAGATGCGGCTCTCCTCGCAGTCTTAAGGCGCCCGGGGAGCGAAAAGAGAGAAAAAAAATATAGAAATTCAGGAAAAATAGGGGGGGAAGTCAGAAAGGGAGGGAACACTTCTGGACAGACTCCAGCGGGACTCGGGGAGAGGATGTGTGGGCTTTCACCCGGGAACAGGCGTGCGTGCTGAAGTTGGGACTTGTTCACTCGCGGAACGACCTGCAGCTTGAGAACTGTTGCCCTCGGCAACAAATCCTCCCTTAGAGGCTAAAGCAAGCTAAGGGGCCGCCCCCTAGTTGCGACAAGCCTCTATTGCCACGTTGTACCCGTCGAGGGGCAGCATGATCATCTGTTCGGAAGGTTTTGGCCGGAAACTTTGGAGACAATTTCGGAGGAGGGTGAGGAGGCAGGAGCCGCAACACCCCAAGAGGAGAAGGAAGAAGAGGGCTCCCAGGAAGATCAGGAAGCCCTTCCTCAGCCAGTCAAAGGAGGGGAGCCAATCAGTGAGAAAAGACAAATCAAAGCCAATTTCTTTCTTGATGTTGGTGGCGATTTCAGTCATACCCTGGATGTCTCGGTTAATAGATGCTGTCCTGTCACTTAAGTTGAAACAACACATACCCTGGACGGAGGAGCACGACAGGTGGTGTTTGAGCAAAAGGAAATCTATTGCTGCCCTGTTCTCAAGAACCGCCTCCCTTAGCTCTGACATCTCAGAGGCCATAGATGCAAGAGCATGAGAAGTGAAGTTTATGTTCTTCACTAGAGCGCAAGCCAGATGCTTGACAGCCCGGTAGTTCATAGCAGCAGCCACACCAGGAAGGAACACCGCAGTGGCCACAAATTTGGGGACCCCGGCCAGGATGACAGAGGGGTCACAGTCTGGGTCTAAATTTTGGGTGGACCTAGCCCGACGATGTAGAGTGTGTGCCAGCTCTACATCCTTCTTGGAGGGCATGAACAAAGTTAGTTTTCCCAAAGCACAGGTGCCCAGAGTGGACTGTGCTGGGAGATATGAATAAGCCATATTCCCACATATGAAAAACCAACCGAGGGGCAATTTGATGTATCCTGGGGCAGGGGCCACAGAGTAGGTGTAAGAGCAATTTAGTAGATTGTCTCTGGGCAAATGGTGGCACACAGGGCCTAAACATTGAGAAATTTGGAAGCACTGCTTGGCAGGAAGGATATGGGCCAATCTCATCGCTATCATGCCTGGTTCCTTCTCAGGGACCGTCATCTTCCACTTCCACATGTCCTGGAAGGAGACCGGTCGGTTGGGCATGGCAACCCAAGGGGTGAGTTCCCTAAACGTTTCCAAGTCCGATGGTACACCAATAAGACAGGTAGAAAACAGATCAGTAGCCGAGACACCACTGGCTAGACAGAAATCAGTGACATTCAGAACCTTGGTGGCAACCTGTTCCCAAAAATTGGTTTTGGAAGACAGCCAATCTGTGAGGTAAGGGGAGGCATGGAGGAGAATGGGCGAGAGCCCCAAAAGGAAAACCAAGCGAATCGACATGACAGAAGGAGAGGAGAGAGGGAGAGAGAGAGCGCGAGAGCCTCTGGACCCCGAAGGTAGAGAAAACTTACTTTGTCTACGTGCAGGAGGCAAAAGGGAAAACCCTTCTTCTGCGGTGGCTGGACTGACAGCGGGAAACCGAAAGCAAACACGTGTGTACCAAAAAGAAAACAGCTGATTTTGACAAGGGTTCGAGGCTCTGACAGGAGTTTGACACTGACAGCTGTCAAAAACCCGGAAGCATGCGAAAAGTGGGATCCCGCGGTGTCAGGGAAGGGAAACTTGGGGAGACGAGCCAGCGGCTGGTTCTGGAACAGACAAGGAAGAGTTCTTTCTGCCTAGGAGTCCGGTTGTTGGGCGGGGGGTCGTGTAGGGTTGTCTCTAGGCGCTTTCCGGAACAGCAACCTAAATCCTTCCCTGGGCTCGACGGACCAATCGTCCTGGGCGTCCTCCTCCTCCGCTGGTTCCGGTGCAGGGGCTTGTTTCAACCTGGTGTGGTGGACCCAAGCCTTTATTCCCGAAACCTTGGCTGCGGTGTTGGTGGTGAGGAGGATCCGATGAGGCCCGACCCACTTCTCCTGGAGTGGCTCTGACTTCCACGTCCGGACCAGAACCCAATCGCCGACTGACAGGTTGTGCACAGGGCCGTCCAAGGGGACGGGGGAGTGTGGCAGGAGATACCTATTAAGAGAGGAAAGGATAGAGGTGAGAGAGGCTAACCTAACCCTGACAGCTTCGGACCCGACCTCATGGAGATGTTCCGCCTTCAAGGGGACCCTAGAGGAAGGAAAAGGTCTCCCATACAAGATCTCAAAGGGGCTCAATCCCAACACCCCCCTGGGAGCTGCTCTAATCCTAGTCAGGGCAAGGGGCAGTACATCAGGCCAAGGCAGACTGGTTTGTTGGCAGAGTTTGGCAAGCTGTCTCTTCAAAGTCTGGTTCAGTCTTTCAACCTTCCCACTCGACTCCGGATGCCAGCTGGTGTGGAGGTCCCACTGGATCTGGAGGGCCCGCGAGACCTGTTGGGTGACCTGGGAGACGAAGGAAGCCCCGTTGTCCGAAGAGATGCATGACGGAAGTCCGAAGCGTGGAATGATGTGGTTGAGGAGGGCTTGGCTGACCTCCCTTGATGTGGAAGTGTGACAGGCGAAAGCCTCCGGCCACCCGCTGTGACCGTCAACAAACACCAGCAGATAGCGGTGGCGCCGGCTGGATGGCAATTCGGCAAAGTCCACTTGCCACACTTCCCCGGGTTCCAGACCTGTCTTCACGTGACCAGTCGCTGGTTTCTTCTGGATCTTGGGGTTGTTCTTGAGGCATATGAGGCACTGGCGGCAGGCCCAGATGGATTGGAGAGCCATCCGGGGGCCCACGAACAATGTTCTTAGATGTTCAAGCATGGCATCGTGGCCCCAGTGGGTGCTCTTGTGGAGGCGCAAAGCAACCTCCCGCATCAGAGAGTTAGTGAGGAGCAGGCGCCCTTGCCCATCCTGCCACCAACCGTCCCGCTGGCTCATACCCTCCTTTCTCGCAAACTCATCATCCAAAGTCCCGTACAAAGGCAGGGTACAGACGGTGGTGTCTGGGATGAGGGCCCCTTGGAAAGGGGGCACCCGGTTAGCAGCTGATTTGGCGGCGGCATCTGCTCTGCGGTTCCCTCTGGCGGCATCCTGGTCCCCGGCCTGGTGTCCTCGGCAGTGGACGACAGCAACGGCGGTGGGCTTGCAAACAGCGTCCAAAAGCCTCAGGATCTGATCTGGATACTTGACAGGGCTGCCAGTTGTGGTCAGCAGCCCCCTCTCCTTCCAGATGGCTCCGTGGGCATGAAGTACGTTAAAGGCAAACCGAGAGTCCGTGAAGACGTTTATAGTTCTCCCAAGGCCCAATTCCAAAGCGCGAGTCAGAGCAATCAGCTTGGCCAATTGGGCCGATGTTCCGACCGGCAGGGGCTCTGCTTCAACAGTGTCCCACAGAGTTACCACTGCATAGCCGGCTCTCCGTTGTCCATTCTGCACGCTGCTGCTGCCATCCGTGAAGTACTCCAGGTCTGCTTGCTCCAGGGGTTGGTCCTTGAGGTCAGGTCTGGAAGAGTAGGTCTGCTCGATGGTGGCGATGCAGTCGTGGGGCTCAGCTTCGTCTCAGTCGGTCTCGATGGGCATCAGGGTGGCGGGGTTGAGGCAGTTCGTGGTGGTCAAGGTGAGGTCGCCCTGGTCGATGAGGAGGGCCTGATACCTGGTGAGCCGGCTGGTGGACAGCCAATTGGTCCCTTTGGCGTCCAAAACAGTCAGCACACTGTGGGGAACATAAACTGTCATTGGCTGGCCCAGGGAGAGCTTCCGGGCCTCCTCTGTCACCAGTGCCGTGGCGGCCACTGCCCTCAGGCAGGCAGGCCACCCGAGACTGGTGGGATCCAGGCGTTTGGAAAAGTATGCGACCGGCCTCTTGGTGTTCCCCAAAGGTTGGGTCAACACCCCCACAGCCACCCCCCTTCGTTCGTGCACAAACAGAAAGAAAGGTTTTGACATATCTGGGAGTCCCAGGGCAGGGGCAGAGATCAGAGCCTTCTTGATGTTTTGGAAAGCCGCCCGACACTCAGCCGTCCAAGTGAGGAAGGTGTCAGTCCCAGTGGTGGCTTCATAGAGTGGCCGGGCCATGATCCCAAAGTTAACTAGCCAAATGCGGCAGAACCCGACCATGCCGAGGAAACCTCGCAGCTGTTTTTTTGTCCTGGGTTCCTTCATCCTACAGGTGGCTTCTTTCCGCTCCGGTCCTAGTGCCCTCTGCCCCTCCGAGACGTCAAACCCCAGATACCTCACAGTTTCCTTGCAGACCTGTGCCTTCTTCTGGGAGACTTTGAAGCCGGTTTCTGCCAAGTAGTTGAGCAGGCTGATGGTCAGGCGCGTGCAGGACTCCCGATCCGCGGCACATAGAAGGAGATCGTCTATGTACTGGATCAGGACCCCCTGCTCACGGTCCGGCCACTTCTCCAACTCCGAGGCGAGGCATTGGTTGAAGATAGATGGACTATTCAAAAAACCTTGCGGGAGGACCCGCCAACACAGTTGCCGAGGTCTGCCACCATCTGCCCCTTCCCACTCAAAAGCAAATATCTCCTGGCTATCAGGGTCAAGGGGAATAGAAAAGAAAGCATCACGGAGGTCAAGTACAGAGAAGAAACGAGAGGAGGGGGGTATAGCAGAGAGAATCGTATATGGATTTGGGACCACAGGATGGAGTTCGACTGCAATGGCATTGATGGCCCGCAAATCTTGCACGAAACGGTACTGATCCGTTCCGGCTTTCTTTACGGGCAGGACCGGGGTGTTGTAGGGGGATGAGCACTCTCGGAGGAGGGAATGCTCCAGGAAGTTATCTACGATGGGCTGGAGTCCCTTTCGGGCCTCCAGAGGGATCCTATACTGGGGGATCCTAGGGGGCTTGACGTGGGGCTTCAGAGCGACATGGATGGGGGAGATGTTCTTGGCTCTCCCGGGAACCCCATCCGCCCATACCTGAGGGTCCACAAGGCGAAGGACCTTGTACGGCACCGGGGGAGAGGCTGGTTCCGGCTGTTCAAGTAGGAACGCCTGGGCTCTCCAGGCCTCCTCTGGAGGGACGGTCATGATGATTTTATCAGGCCCAAAGGCCAGCTTGGCTCTGATCTTACACAGGAGATCCCTGCCGAGAAGGGGGACTGGGCACTCGGGCATGTAGAGAAACTCATGGGAAAGGGCCCTCCCTCCAACCTCACATTCCATGGGCTTGAGGAAAAACCTCTGGGCACACTTCCCCGAGACTCCCACCACCCGGGTTTCCCTTGGCCCCAACTCAGTTCCCCTGAAGCCTTCGGTGACCACCGAGTGGGTGGCACCACTGTCAAGGAGAAAATCCATCGTCCGTTTCCCAAACTTGAGAGGCACCACAGGATCACTAGGGGCCAGGACTATCTCTCCGCCTAGTCACATCACCCGGGTCCTGGAACCCGCGAAACTCCCTCCCGGGGGGTGATCTTCCTTGGGACAGTACCGCCTGATGTGCCCCGCCTCCCCGCATCCAAAGCACCGAATCTCCCCGGACCCCCCGAAGCGAGGACGCCCCCCAAAATCCCGGTTCCCCCGTGCAGGCCCCCGATCCGCCAGGGCGGCTACCACACAAGCAACCTGGCTCTCGGTCTGCACTTTCCGGTCCCGTTCTTCCTTCTCCACCGCGGCGTCTTCTCGGTTGTGGAAAACCTTAAAAGCAAGATCTATTAGATGGGAAATGGGCTGACTTTCCCCGCACTCCAGCTTCTGGAGCTTGAGGCGGATGTCTCTGGTGGATCTCCCAATGAAGAGAGAGTTCAGAGTCTTGGCATACTGGGGATCCGCAGGATCCATGTTAGTATACTACTGGGGAGATCTTGCAGATCCGCTCATACCAATCGGAGGGGCTCTCCTCTGGCCCCTGTTTCAGTTCGTAAAATTTGGACATGTTCAATGCTTTGGGATAGACTAAGGGAGTCCCGCCAAGATTCCCGGTGGAATGTTGCCAATGCCAGACGACCCAGGTCGTCGTTGTAGTCCCAATCAGGGGCCTCCCTTGTGGGGAAAACCACCTCGGCATCCCTACCATCATCCGGATCAGCCTTCATTATCACGTCTTGGGCGGCCACAAGTAGCCGCCGCTTCTCTTCCTGGTTGAGGAGAGAAGACAACAGAGTCATCACATCTGCCCAGCTGGGGCGATGGGTGACGAAGATGGTCCTGAACAGTTCCACCATGGCGGAGGGGTCCTGAGAGAGAGGTGGTGTTTCTCTCTTCCAATTCATCAGGTCGTTGGTGGTGAATGGGACGTGGACCAGAACCGGCCGTCCCAAAGCACCCATGACCTCCCGGAGGGGGGCCATGGTGGCGGACGGGGCTGCATGGCTCCGGAGACTCTGCTTGGAAATAGAAGGCTGAAACGTTAAAGGGACAAGGGGGCCGGCTGTGGCTCCCTCGGCCTGGGGAGGTGGATCCATGTGAGAGAAACTGAAGGAGGGAGGGGGTGACCAGATCCTTCGGGGGCTCGGGGGTCTCGAGGAAGCCCTCGAGCTGGGGCAAGATTGGACGGATTCCGGCAGAGAGGGGCCTGACGGGGGGGTCCTGAAGTACTCCAAGAGTTGAGTCAAGCGGGGGGAAAGAGGAGCAGGCGCGGACGGGATGGGCTGCGGGGATGGAGGGATCGGATCAAGCACGAGTGGAGGAGGAGGAGGGAATTCTCCTGGCGCCCCGACGAGCGATGGAGGGGGAAGCGGGAGAGGGGGATAGAGGGTCGCGGTGCCCGCTGGGCCCGCCAACCGGTAAGGAGGGGGAAACGAGAGCATGTCAAGGGGTTCCTCCTCGGGAGGAGGAGGAGGAGGGAATGGGTCTGGAGAGGTGTCCCGGTTCGGAGGAGAGATCTTCCCAACTTCCTTGCATGGCAAAACTTGGGGAGTCCCTTCACTCCTACACTCTCTCCGGTACAAGGTCATGAAGCATGCCGCATAGGCCAGTTCTTCCCATTTGGCTTCCCCATGGCAGTGGGCTTGCAGCTTGAGAATCAGCTGTTCGTCCAGACTACCGTGGATCGGCCAGTTGGCGCTCCCCGGGAGGGGCACCAAAGGCCAGATGCGTGTGCTAAGCTTGACCAACTTGGCACGAGCGAGTGATTTTCCCGCTATCTCATCCCAATTCGCCAAGACCTTGCCTACCGGTGTTTCCTCTGGGATGAGGCGCATTTTACGACTAGAGCAAACTCCCATGTTAATGGTAAGCCCTCGGACCCGTGGCCGATTAAGGGGACGCCTGGCGACAGCCGTACCAGCTCAGGGATCCCCACGGTTCGGTACCAGTAACTTGAGAGGCCAATCACCTGAGGAAATCCAGACAGGAGCTCGGGCCTAATGCACTGGCTGCTTCTTTCCTTTCCTCAGGCCCGTAACCGCAAGATTGGACTGCCCTCAGCCGCCCTGAGCGCCAGATGTTGCCGCCCGGGACGCAGGACCTTTTGTTACAGGACGCCCGAAGATCCACGCAGAGATCAACCAGTATCCGTCAACCTACGTGCGGGCGACGTTTCCCGGCTGCTTTTTACCGGTTTTCAATTTCGGTGGCTCTACCTTTTTAGGGAGTCAAGGTGCTCCCGGCTCCTTTGGCCAGAACTTGAAGGCCAGCCAGATGTTTGGAAATGTGATCTGAGCGAGTCTAAAGCTCTTGAATCCTAGAAAAGGCGTCCCCTTCCCAAGAACCCAATCACTTTCCCAAATAGTCTGGCCAAGAAGTTCTTGGACCAGGTGCCTTCTGGAAATTTAGTTGTCCCTAAAATTTAGTCGGAAGTTCCTTCCAGAAGGGTCCCTTCCGTGGTACGCCAAAATCTGTTATCGAACAGCCGCCAATCCCCAGCCAGCTATCCGACAACCGGGCAAGCCCGTGGACCGACCACGGGGCAGAGACCGCGAGGGTTCAGTTAACCTGGCGAGCCCGGAGCGACTAGGTCCTCGTAGCCTACCCACCTCCCGGAGATCCAATTATGCTCACCAATCTGCAAGGTAGATGCCACGAAATTGTTTATTCTGCTCAGCTGAGAGGATGCGAACCGCAATACCCTGATTCCCGCAAGGAACGCATGCATATACATTCAAAACATTGGTTTTTAAAGGTTACAAAGCTGTCAAAACAATTGAATTTCCCGCCTGCCCCCTTCTGGGCCGGCTCCGCCTATGATTGGCCGGAACGTTGAGACCAGCTGATGGGCGGGAAGTTGACCGGCTCCGGGAACCTATCAGCGCTCACTCCCATTTGCCCTCCTAGCCAATCAGAGGTCTGTGGCCATATATGGTATGTCCGGGAAGGGAAGCTTAGACGGAAATTGCTGTCAATAATGGCATGTGGATATAACAAAGAATCCCTTCGGGTAAACGACCCGAGTGATACCTGGAGTGATAGGATTAGTGGAGTTGACGTTTCACTCATGGGAATGAAAAGGAAAAGAGGAAGAGGTCTGATGCCAGAAAATGCACTCAGACCTTTGGGTGACAAAAGGTTATTGTGGGACACCTCTGGGTTCCGAAGCCAGATGTGGATCCCGCTGTGAAGAACAAATATTTCATGTCCAGGTCCCAGAGGATGAATTAATTGGGCTAAACTCCGACGATTAATACTTCCTTCAGGCTGATGGGAATGTGGGGCATGAAGACTAGTGCTTCCGCTTATCCATAACAAGATTTCCCATCAGAATAGCTCATGCAATAGATATGGTGATCCGGAAAAGGCTTTGGGGAGCAAGATTCAGTCATATCCTCTCAGCTTACACAATAGCGAAAATACAGGCAATCTTTCTTTACCAAAGGGGAAAGGGGGAAGGAAAGGTTTACACGGGGTCAAGGGAGTAATACTGTACAGATGCACAAAACACAGGGATGAACCTTTATTATGATTTATGATTTTCTGATTCCTGATGTCAGTCCAACTCCAACAGATGTGGCCTCCTGCTCCACAGGCCAATTCCTTGCTCCAAGCTTTTCTGTCTGAGTTCAGAGGCATCCCAAAAGTGAAGGGAGAGGAAAAGAGGGGAATGGAGACAAAAAGAAATACAAAGTAAAAAAATAAGTTCCTTTCCTCCCTTTGGGAGTCTCGAACTCGGGACTCCCATTCCCAAGCGGCCTTGGCTCTGCCGCCTGAGCCATCACATCTTTCCCTTAGGTGCGGCTCTCCTCGCAGTCTTAAGGCGCCCGGGGAGCGAAAAAAGAGAAAAAAAATATAGAAATTCAGGAAAAATAGGGGGGGAAGTCAGAATGGGAGGGAACACTTCTGGACAGACTCCAGCGAGACTCGGGGAGAGGATGTGGGCTTTCACCCAGGAACAGGCGTGCGTGCTGAAGTTGGGACTTGTTCACTCGCGGAACGACCTGCAGCTTGAGAACTGTTGCCCTTGGCAACAAATAACTTGGAGACTGCCTGTACACAGATTAGCCTAACCACTGTTAGTGCTGTGTGATATATTCCCTCCATTTATAATACTTTTTTTCCCTTTGGGGGCACAAAGCTTTCCTGTTTTTCTGAATTTGAAATAGAGAGAGGGAACCCCCACCCTAAAAACAAAACAACAATGCAATTTACTATGGCATGTTTTCAACTTTAATATTAGTAGAGAAGCTAATGAATGAGGGGAAATCACCAGAAAATTTGTATCTTAATGACTGAATTAGTGAGTTAATTTCTAGCTCTGGGTTGTTGTGGCTTTTAGTTCACAGCAGATTTACCCAGCTCAAATATGTTCCTATGTAGGCCTCACAGGTGTGAGGGGACTGTAAAGGTAGTTCTACATGTCATTGAATGTTTCAACTTTAAACCTGATACCTTCCAGTTGCAATAATCCCCCCCCCAACAAAACATGCTGGGGGTGTTTATGGCAAACATTTAATTATCACATACTTTAGTGGAGGTATGAGAAATTTCAGGAGAAAAGCATATATTCAGAAAAAATTCTGACCATTAAAAGCTACTTTAGATTCACTAGCCTAACATAATGGGACTCCTCCAAGCTCAACCTGTTCAACTAGTTTTGTCCTCCTGAACTATAATCTTGTCTCTGTGTGTTTACAATTAGAATAACTGGGCTGTGTTAATACAGTTTTGAGGCTCCATTTCAGTGGAGGGAGGGTGCCTCTCTCTATTTATGCTGGGCCATTCAGACCTGCAAACTTTCAGACCTGCAAACTTGAGCTCCTCCTCTGTGCAAAACATTTTCGGTTAAATAACAGTTCTTTCTATTTCCAGAATCGTCAAGAACTGCACAGCATAACTTATTAAAATAAAAACCTTTTTTTTGCAAGCTTAAGACACCCTTTTATTTTGATTCTCAGTCATTGACTTGAACTGAGGAGTGGAAAAGTTAACCAAACTACAAAATAAACTCTTGTTGGATGTAGCAACTTTGGCATATCTATATTTAGTTACTAGGGCTGGTTGATCCAAAAAAATGGTTCAAAACTCATTTTGGCTGTACGGGGTGCTGGTGAATCGATTTTGGACTGATTTCCGAAATTTTCTAGGAAATAACTTCAAAATTAACAAAATTTCGTAAGTTTCGGAAGTCCTTTGTTAATGGCAGACACGTTTAACCCACTTGCAAAGTGGGTTAAGACCCTTCTTCCCCCACCTCCTTCTCATGGGAGAGAATAAGGTGGAGGAAGAGGAGTCTTTACCCACTTTGCAAGCTGTTTCATCCATCCCGCATCAGGCTGCTGCGGGATGGATGAAAGCAGCTTGCAAAGTGGGTTAAACGTGTCTGCCATTAACAAAGGACTTCCGAAACTACACAGCATGTGTGAGACATATCTCTGTCTCAAAGGCCTTACAATCTAGAAAAAGTGGGTCAGGTACAAAAACTTAAAATGTTATGTTTATGTTATTAGTTACTACTATTATAAATCTATTATAAATCTGCCTTCAATTAACAGTTGTTGTAATTGCTTTTTTTCAAAGCAACTCAAAAAGTTATCATATAGTAGCTTCTATTTATTTGCAAAACATCTAAATGCTACAGGCCACAGGTCTATGCAAGGGACCAGCACAAAGGAATAGCAAAAGCAAGCATGTGAGCAATGTGATATGCTTCTCCAAGTTTCAGCCATAGAGTTAAGAGAGATTTAGTCATGACAACTTTTGTGCACTTTTTTTTGCTGTGTGACAGTCTAGCAAATATTCGTGGAATTGATAGATAATAAGTGATACTTTGTTTTCTTTAACTTTATCAATGAAACTATTCTTTTTAAAAAGACTGCACAGCAGCCCCACTTTTCCTCCTTGTCTTCTTTCTAACTGGAAGTTTTCTACCAGCATCAGCATTGGGAAGATTGGGAAGCAGGTCTGGGGAAACACAATCAGGTTGTAGCAGCATTCTTCACAATAAACATTGCAATAAAACTTGAAGCAGGAAAACATGGTTTATCTGAACTGGATGTTTCATTTCATGTTAGTTATAAATGAAAAATGCATGGAAATAAGTGAACTTCTCCTTCTCCTCCTTCCCTTCTTCCTCCTCTTTTTTCTTTCTGCCTTCCTACTCTTTGTCTTTTCTTCTATCTCCCTTCCTCCTTCTCTTCCTTCACTTGCTTGAGAGTGTGAAGCAAGGTGAGACCCCATATGCCTCACAGCCTTTCTTCACTGCAAGACCCACCAAACAATATGTGAGGCAAGGGAAGGGCATCCTACTGGTTCTCCCTCCCATCAGGGAGAGAAGGGAGGAGGGGGCATCCCCCACCACACTCTAGTGGCTCAAAACACTTGCTTGGTCACAGTCATAATACAGTAGAGTCTTACTTATCCAACATAAATGGGCTGGCAGAATGTTGGATAAATGAAAATGTTGGATAATAAGGAGGGATTAAGGAAAAGCCTATTAAATTGCAAATTACCTTATGATTTTACAAATTAAGGACCAAAACATCATGTTTTACAAGAAATGAACAGAAAAAGCAGTTTAATACATGGTAATGTTATGTAGTAATTACCGTATTTATGAATTTGGCACCAAAACATTGCAATGTATTGAAACAGCTGTGGACACAGACAGGGGGCAGACTGCATTGGACAATACAGAATGTTGGATGAGGGAAGGTTGGATAAGCGAGACTCTACTATATAATGTAGTTCCACATTCGAAAATAGACATTAGTGATAACAATAAGTCTAAAAATTATGCATTTATTTTTAACTGACTTGTTTTGTTCACAGAGGGAACCCCTCAATATACAGCATTCAAATAAATGCCGTGAAATCAACAGAACAGGTAAACTCTGACTCATTGTACTTGAATATTTTCTTTCTTTTTGCTTTCCCCACTATGTGTTTTCTCAATATTACTTTAAATTTAAATTAGCAATAGGAATGTGAAAGCTAGCCTTCTATTCTAATTTTCTATTAGAAAAAGTCTTTTTTTAAAAGAGTGGATATATATATATTAGGCATGGTTTAGAATCCTAAAATGGCGATTCTTATATCAAATGGGGGGGATTTTTTTTATTAGTAAAAGAAAGACTTACAAAAAAATTCCCAAAAATTTCGGAAATGTAACTTAAGTACTAACGAAATCGTTAGTAGTCGTATGCCAGAGCATGCGATTCCAGATGGTTTTTGCCTACAACTCCCAGAAATCCTAACAGCTAGTAAATTGGCTTGGATTTCTGGGAGTTGTAGGCCAAAACTTGAATAAACCACACTGAATTCTAGATGGGACTCTCCAAATAGGAAGGAGGGAGGGAAGGAGGAAGGGAGGGAGGGAGTGGGTATTCTATTCTTGGAAGCAGCAAAAGAAAAGGAGGAGGAGCCCCCCCTCGCTCCTCGCTGCCTCTCTCTCACCCCGATCCTGAGGGAGCGAGGGCCCAAGTTTGCCCAGGCTGAGAGGAAAGGAAGAGGCCTGAGGCTGTGAGGAATGGTGGGAGTTGAAGTCCAAAACACGTACCTGGAGGGCTGAAGCTGGCCCCTGCGATGGGGCATGGCAGAGCAACGGGGAAGAGAAGCATCTGAGAGAGCGCTGGGAGAGAGAGGAGGAGAAGCGCGTGCGCGCGTGTGTGTGTGTGTGAAGCAGGCCCCTGCGATGGGGCATGGCAGCAGAGCAACGGGGAAGAGAAGGAGGGGGGAAGCCTGGAGAGAGAGGAGGAGAAGCACGCGCGCATGTGTGTGTGTGTGAAGCAGGCCCCTGCAATGGGACATGGCAGCAGAGCAACGGGGAAGAGAAGGAGGGGGAAGTCTGAGAGAGAGGAGGAGAAGCGCGCGTGTGTGTGCGTGTGTGAAGCAGGCCCCTGCGATGGGGCATGGCAGCAGAGACCCGGGGAAGAGAAGGCGGGGGGGACGCCTGGAGAGAGAGGAGGAGAAGCGCGTGCGTGTGTGTGTGTGTGAAGCAGGCCCCTGCGATGGGGCATGGCAGCAGAGCAACGGGAAGAGAAGGGGGAAAGCCTGGAGGACTACACTTTCCAGAATGCATTGCCTAGCCTACCTAGCAGCAGCGTCACTTCCAGTTCCTCATAGAAATGCGGGAAAAAGAAGAAGCTGAATGAAGGCGGGAAGGAAATGAGGGGGAGAAGACAGGGAGAAGTGAGTAGTACAATAATTAATTAATTAATACTTAAGAATTTCTTACGATCATAATGCAAATTGTTGGCCTCAAGGACCGTAAAGGAAGTCTACTTCCGGGATCGCGGCAGCGATCCGTAAAACCTCAAAAGTCCCATTACATACGAATCTCTTACGAATCCTTTTAATTTCCGTTTCATTTTTCTCATGCCATATATATATATATATATATATATATATATATATATATATAAAATGTATATATATATATATGGGCTGTTTGATCAAAAAAATTCAAAACTCGTTTCAGATGTAGTCATAGATTGCATTTCGGATTATTTAGACTTCCGAAAAAAATCGATAAATTTCAAAATTGATTCGGATATATTTCCGAAATTCGGAAGTCTTCGGAAGTTTTCAAAAGTCTTCAAAAATGGTGTCTGCTTTCAAAAATGGGCAAAAAAATCAGCAGAAAGGAGAGTCAGCTGTTAGCCCTCAGCCAATGAGCAATCAGCAAGAAAATTTGGAAATGACATTCGAAATTCAGAATTTGGAATTCCGAAATTTGGAATTCAGATTTTGGAATTTCTGTTGGGAGGGCTGCTCTCGAAATTGCTTAAAAAGTCAGAAGTATCCGAAAAATTTCCAAAATTCAGGCATATCCGAAATTGTATAACAGCCCATATAGGCTGTTATACTATATATATATATATATATATAGAGAGAGAGAGAGAGAGAGAGAGAGAGAGAGAGAGAGAATCATATCAATAGAATTAAAATAAAAGAAGTTATGACCATACATGGAAAGTGGGAGAACATTTGCTTAAAGAGTGGACATTTTAATCAAATAAAACAAAGATAATATGCAAGAGTCACCTTCTTTTCAAGGTTGGTGATATTTCTTACTCTCAGCTGTGATGTCTTCAACCCAGCTTACAATCGGAAAGCATATACTGAGCAGGATGAAAATGGAAACAGTTAAGAGAGAATGAAATGATAATGAGCAGCAGCAGAAAAATACATGCAAAGAGTTTTAATATTATAGTAACAAGGATACGAATTAGGGGTGTGCAATTCGGGAAAACCCTGTGCCATTTTTGTTGCCTGGTTTTGGCTGCCCCCCCCCCTCCAATTCTATTTTTATGGACCTTTCCAAATGTGTGTGTGGGGGGGGGGGGGTGTTCTGTTTTCGTGCTGGAAAGATTTGGTCCATTGATGCCAATGGGGAAAATTTAGAGGCTCGTACTCTGTCATTTTTAGGCCTATCAGCATGAAACCTGCCTTACTGTAAGCCACATTTACAACTGCAAGCCTGCCAAGTTCCAGAACTTTTAACCAATCCATTAATTTTTGGGAAATTGTAAAAAAAAATTACCATAACATTTCTTTTTAATTTTTTTTTAAAAAAAACAAATACAAGAGGGGGTTTTGGGAATTGAAATCCAAAGTGAACACCACAAGAAAGGAGGAGAATGCACACAGTCAGCCAGGCCTCTGATTGACTGAAAAAGAAAGTGAGAAACACACACACACACACAGAGAAACTTCAACTGCCATCATGCCCCAGGAGGGAACCCAGGCTACTTCAATACTTGTGCCACTAAACTTACTCTATGCTTTTCTTGCAAACCTGGTTCTGAAGATTACTTTCAATTCTATCAAAACAATAAACCTGTCTTCTCTCATCCATAGTTAATGACTCTCCGTGCTCATACCATGCCCTCCAACATGTTATAGATGAACCAGGACATCTGTGACCACACAACAGATATAGCACACAAGATAGGAGAGGCTGCAGCAGTTTGCTTTTACCTCAACCCATTGGGGAAAGCAAGAATCTCTCCCCTGCTGGGTATTTGACTACAAATTACATTCACATAGTCCAATCAGTTTTAAGTTAGCTAGGACAAAGAGGGGAAGTTAGAGAATAAGACAGAAAATGGGATATTTAAAAAGCAGATCATAAAATGGGATGATTAACTGGACTGTCACTGCTAGATCAACACAGTCCTTTCAGTAAGCTTGACAGCTGCTAGGGATAGGAGGACATAGGACCACATATGTTGGAATTCACATGTAGATAAGAATGTGCACTGGATTCAACTATGATAATTTAGACTTATATTATCATTTGTGAAAACATGGTCAGGTTCTTCCCCTTCTTTTAAAACATTATCAAATTAAATATTTTTCCACTTCTGTTTTTCTAGGAGGAAGAGGGAATTGTAATCCTCTACCCCACTCCTCTTGGAAATGAAATACATTTCAAGTGTTCTCAGAATTAATTTGGCAGGTGACATGCATTCAGAGACCAAACTTTGTAGACCAAAAAGAAAAAAATCTGGCCAGAGTTTTCCTCTACCCCTTTTATTATTCTTTTCTTTCCTTTTTAAAAAGTCCCTGTGACATCTGCTGGAAATACTACCAGCAAATAGATCATGTATTCCATTGCTTGGAAAGTTGCAATTAGGTTTTGCAGGTCTGAAAAATAAACTCTGGTCTAAACTGTGTTGTCATGGAACCAGTGGTCTAATTTCCAGTTGGATAATTATGGCTCCCGTGCTTATTCTGGTGAAACTGCTTTCTGGATATGGTGGCTGTGATTTTTCAAAGACAACCTAAAGGATTTGGAGTGCCAGTTTCCATTCAAATTAATGGCAACTGAGCAGTGAAGTTCCGTGAGATTTACTTGGAAATTTCAACCCTGATACAGGCTGTGATGTGTTGCATGAGAAGAAAAGGGGCCATTTGGACATACTTATGGTTCGGTGTTGCCAAACTCTTTGATATGTATTAGAACTCAACTGTATATAAATTGCATATCTATTTGTTCTGGCAACATAATACATTCTAAAGACACAAGAGCCCATTTGGTTTTGGAAGCTGAGCAGGATCAGCTCTGATAGTACTTGGATGGGACACTCCCAATGAGTATCAGATGCTGAAGGCTATATTTTGGAGGCAAAATCTTTGAGTAGTCCTTGCTTAACAAAACCCCATGAAATGTATGGGGTCACCCATAAAGCAACAGGTGACTTGTTTGCAAATACGCACACACAGCACAAGAGTGGTCATAAGAAGCCTTTCTCATGAGACAAACTACCTTATTGCCAAGTTACGTTACTTGTACGCCATCCTCAGCTCTCCTGATATAGGACAGGGCAGAAATAGTATGTGTGTGTGTGTGTATATATATATATATATATATATATATATATATATACACACACACTATGCTTCTATACTACCTCTCTGATTGTGGTCTGCGCCATGAGGGCGATTCATACATAGCTGAGACATCAGCATTGCTATTAAGCATACTTATGATTTATGGTGACATATAGTCTTTTGTGCATCTCTGTATAATTGGGGCCACCCTGACGAGATTGGGATGAAACGGGTCGGTAACCGGAGAAGGATTACCCGTAGGTGGACTACCCAGCGATAATAACGAACTAGTGGATTAATACGCATTGGAACTCACAACGGAAGGATACTACATTACACACTTGTGTCCAAGTTGATTTATTTTGGGCCAACGGGCCACGGATTACAAATATATTTTTGAGTTGACCATTGGGTCTCGAAGAATACATCTCAGAAGAATGGGACTATATTATTGAGTCTATCAGACTCCGTGAAAAGGGACTTACTGTATCGTGAGTGACTCTGGTATTTTCCTTTGGTTTGTGCGCCGTTTATATGTAATAGATATACTTTTGTGTTATTGGAAAGTAATAAGATTGAGCTTATATGCAAGCCTGAATATATTGATTATATACAGAACCCCACTGTGTGTTGTTGTGAAGTGGCAGCAAGTGCCCACATACAACACATAGTAATAAGATAAAAACAGCCATATAAAAAACCATATAGATTAACAGTTAAAACTACAAAATACAAATCTCAGCACCTCATTCTTAAAATCGGTTTCCGTTTTGTCGTCATAATATTCCTTTGATCTCGATTAATTAAAGTTCGTCTTTGAATGCTTGCTCGAACAGCCAAGTCTTGACTTTCTTATGAAATGTCAGGAGGGAGGGGGCCGATCTGATGTCACTAGGAAGGGTGTTCCAAAGCCGAGGAGCCACCACTGAATTTGATATTTTGTCAGCATCACATTTGCTTTCAGAAAAGCAATATTATTCTATTATTATATGTAATGGTAAAATGTAATACTAGATGTAATGTATTAATGATCTGTACTTTGGAATCTGGTGTTTGAAAGCTTGTGTTTCAGTGCTCTTCTTTGCTAATTCATTCACATAAGGTTTCTTTTGGCTTCCATCTTACTAGCTGGCTTCACCAAAGACAAACCCCTCACAGTGAAAAGGGTCAACATGCCTGAGATTGACACACTGTTTGATAACATTGCTGAGACTTTTAACAAGCAGCAAGGGGATTGTTTGGCTCTCTGGGAAGCCATTCAGGGACTGAAGAAAGCCTATAACTGCTCACCTGCAAGCTATCTTTCTGTATGCATGGAGAAGATACAGCAAGAACACAGTAAGTTGCATGGAATGATACTGAAAAATATGTAGTGTAAACAGAAAAGTTTCCATATATTAATCTAGGTTCATTTTATCACTGGTATTTATTTTACTTGTACCATATTCTGCTTCCATTAAAGTACCAAGACAGCACAAACTATCATGAAATAGAACTGAAAGCATTTATTTTTTAGGTTAGAGAACAATTAAAAAGCAATCCTGCTATCTCATTCATACTAAAAACTCAATTGAAAGATGTAATGCGATAGCAAGAGGGGTAACAGCAGACATCAGGACAATCCTCTCCCATTGTTCTCACCAAGCATGCCTGTAAGGATGAGAGAGAAAGGATACCCCATCTCATATTTCAGAAAAGTAAGGAATTTTGAAGAATTTGGACCCTGTATGAATAGGTCTGTATGGGTCTTAAACAGCATTTTGATTATTGTATACATGAAATTTATGCAGAATCTATCCAAGAGTGTTTCTTTGTTCCTCAGATGTTCCTCAGATGATACAGGCTGTGATGTTCAGCAGGTCCAAGGCTAAAACATTTATTTATTTATTTATTTATTTATTTATTTCTTCGATTTTGTATTCCGCTCCTCCCTGCAGGCTCGGGGCGGATAACAGTAGAATATACATGGGCATCATGTCACAGACATGTAGCCCTACATAAAAACATAAAAACAGTTAAAACACAATCCAACGAATTCCAAAACATGAAGGTCCACTACCATATTTTTCATGTACATAATTTTCCTATACACCAATAGACTAGAGCAGGCCTGCCCAACAGGCGGCCCGTGCCCTGCACACGGCCCGCCAGCCCCTTGGATGCGGCCCGCCTACCCAGGCCCTGATTAAGGCGTTTTGCCGCCCTAGGCCACACTTGGGAAGCAGCGCCCCGGGAGGCGGGGCTTCCTCCCTCCTTCTCTCCGTGACCGGTCATGGAGAGAAGCAGAAAGAGACACCCTGCCCCCGGAGCGATGCTGGGCATGCGCAGCAGAGCCCGGGGGGGGCGTCCCTTCCTGCTTCTCTCCATGACTGATCACGGAGAGAAGCAGAAAGGACGCCCCGCCCGGAGCGATGCTGGGCATGCTTCCCTTCCTCCTCCTCATCGCCGCGACTGCCTTCCTGGTTCGGCGACGAGGAGGAAGAGGAAGGGAAGCTCCCACGGGGCATGCCCACCAGCGCCCCGTGGGCAGAGCTTCTCCTCCTCCTCGTCACCGAACCAGGAAGGATTGGAAGGAAGGCGCGAGGAACCTTTTCACACTGCGGCCCCCCAGGTGATCAGTGACCGGAATTCCGGCCCTTGGGCTGGTAGAAGTTGGACAGCCCTGGACTAGAGCAAAGATGAAGAACAAGTGTCCCTCTTGACGTGGTTGGGTCACAATTTCCCATTATGGCAGGCATTTGGACTGGATGGCCCTTGTGGTCTCCTCCAAACTCTAAGATTCTCTGATCCTAATCCTAGCTGGTAGTAAGGAGTTTTGTTTAAAATCGAATCTCAATGGCATCACATAATAATATATTTCTATTGCTCATGTAAGGTAATGCTTAGCATTAATTCATATGCTTAACATCCAATCCAAACACTTCCATTAAAATGAATTATTCAACAGAAATAAACCAGCCTCTCCATAGGGCTCAAAGAAAGAAAAGTGTTCATCCATTAAACACTATTTTATAGCATCACTTGCTATTGAATATACCATATTTTCTGGCGTATAAGACTACTTTTTAACCCAAGAAAATCTTCTCAAAAGTCGGGGGTCACCTTATACGCGGAAGTAATCTTATATGCGGAAGTTGACTTATACACCAGGAGTTGTCTTATACATGGGAGTCATCTTATATGCGGGAGTCGACTTATACACCAGGAGTTGTCTTATACATCCGGAGTCGTCTTATAGAGCGGGAGTTGAAACTTCTAATCTGGATTGGACAATCTGTGGTTGCCGTATATGGTGGGGGGGAGCTCAAAAAAGGAAGTGGCCGCGTCCCTGACATATGCAGCAACTGTATGAAAGCATTAAGGGTGACACTGTACAAGCACGGTAGAAGAAAATCCATTCATCAGGATTCTTGGACTTAATGCGGTCATGATTGTGAGGTGAAGGGGCGCCTCACCGGCAAGCTGCAGGCATCAGGGTGCCCAGGGTATGGAAAAAAGAGATAGAGTGGCTCTGGGCCCAGAAAAACACACCTCTTTTACCTGTCAGGCCCACCCTTGTATCCTATTACCGTACCTCCTCCTCTGCCTCTCAGATTCCACTCCCGAAGACTGCAGTGAAGCGGTGCAGGTGCGCATGTGCAAGATCTGAGAGGCAGAGAAGGAGGTACAATAATAGGAAAATTACCATATTGAAATCTAATCTGATGCTTTTTAAATTTTTATTTGGTGTGCGTTAGAAGAGGGGTAATCTTATATGGCAAGTATATCCCAAACTCTATATTTTAACTGGAAAAGTTGGGTGTCATTTTATATGCCCAGTCGTCTTATATGCCGGAAAATACGGTATTTTGATTGTTGTTCCCATTAGGTGTGAACATTTTCCATTTTTCTATTTCATTATATTAATGTTTCAGAACAGTGAAAGACAGTAGTCAAGATGACGGATGATTTCTAAAAGGGAGATGAAGCCTTTGGAGACTAAAAGCCCAGTCCAAAAAACATCACTGTATTTATAAGTCCAGTACTTCTTGTGGAACAAGTTTACCAAACCAGATAGTTGAAACATATGAATCACATGCATGGAAATTTCACTCCATGACTCCTTTTCAGGAAAATTGGTTGCATTAATTAAGCCAGCTTTCAAGTTTGTACCTTGGTAAATTATCAAGATATGGAGGACTTCAGACTTCCGTTTTTCATTTAATAGCACCTATTGGATTTCACATTGCAGCAAAATGTAGCATCCAGTGGGCCTGATAGTCTTACCCCATTCTTTAGATTTTGCCTTCCTGGGTTTTACCTCTTCAGCTAAATCCAATCCTTCCTGTGTAATACCAGCCTTCCAAATGAATGCCAAAAGCTCAACAATGCTTTCTTCAGAAAGAAGAGCCAAGCATTTGTGAAACCAACAATGAGACAGACAAGAGGGCAAAGTGAAATAAGATTACATCAGAATTTGTTAAAGAGACTTATCCAGTACTTGATAGTTTTGTACTGAATGAGCAATATGGGGCCAGGGCAGGGGGAAAGGAACCATGAGATTATGGGTTTAATTCATACTCTTCACAGGAGAGCTTGCCAGTGGAGCTGTGCCAGGGATTTATTTCTTACACAAAATGGCACAGATAATCTTGACTTAATATTGCCAACTATGTCTCTCTCCCACACAGGCATATATGTCTGTGTACAACTGTGTCACTGATAAGTAAACTGGAAGTAATCAGATTTCATGCCACTGTGATATCATTGCCATCTGACTGCCATTGGAACCTTTGTTGCCTCATGGATTTAACTTTCTTAGGACTAAAACAACTAAAGCCTTCTGTTTGGATTTGTGCCACTTTGAGTTTAATCAGTGCCTTTTCTTTTAGGTGACTACAGTGTGCAGGTGCACATGGAAGGATACAGGTTTGGGCTGAATGTGCGGGATAAAGAAATCCCTGAGCAACTGAAGCAGGCTCAAGAGCAGGTGGGGGAGCTGAACCGTGCCACCATAGGCATCATCAGTTCACACACAAAACTCCAAGAAATGATCCACTCAGTGCTTCAAAGCCAGGACAAATTGAGAGAGAGAATAAAAGTCACAAACTCTGTGCACCTAGATTGGATCCGCCTCGAAGGAAACTTGACAGAAAATATTGAGAAAATCCGTCTGGCTGAACAGTTCTCAAAACAGTATAAAGAAGAAGCCAATGGTGTGCTCAGGGAAATGTCCAAGTCAGCTGGCTTGGCTTCCTAAGAAAGAGTTGAGAATGAACCTGTAATAATTTGCATTTCTTACTACAGAGAAGGTTTAAAGTGTTTGTGTCAAAAAGACTTTGGGGTATAGATTAACTGCACAAATTGTCCACAAAGTAAAACCGATCAAGAAATTTCCGGAAGAACAATCTCATATAACCACATGTCAGAAGATAATGTCTCAAGGAAATATTGTTGAAGGCTTCATGGCTGGAATCACTGGGTTGTTGTAGGTCTTTTGGGCTATATGGCCATGTTCTAGAAGCATTCTCTCCCGACATTTCGCCTGCATCTATGGCAGGCAACCTCTGAGGATGCCTGCCATAGATGTAGGTGAAACGTCAGGAGATAATGCTTCTAGAACATGGCCATATAGGCCAAAAGACCTACAACATCTCAAGGAAGTCTCACACAGCTATGGCCCTGAGAAACTTTTACAGTGAAAAAACAATCCTAAATGCCACTAAATTACAAATGGCTTCTAAGTTGCAAAATGCAATGCTGTTGCCTCCAAATAGCTGTCACTTTGCTTGGTCATGGCTGTGTCTATCATTTAGTTTTGAATCATGTTTGCCCCAGGGCACGGTCAATAAGAAACCACTAGGGTAGTGAAAGGACTCCCCCCCCCCTTGCCTTTTAAGGGGAAAAAGTCAATTGCCAAGTATTATGAAGGACTGCTGGGTCATTCTTGTTTTCATTTCAGCCTTGGCATCTGGATTCTAAAAACTTTCAAGGGTAAGGTATGCCAACCAAAGTGTTAGGCAGACAAAGTAATACAATAGACACAGACTTGGGACAAATGAAAGAAGTAGAAATGTTTTTTCTGTTCTCAACATAATCCAGATATACTTCAGAACCCAAAAGACAGAAAGCTTCATGCACTGCCAGTGCCTACCTGCTCTGTGCTTACAGCAACTGTTAACTCTTACTTTTAAATATGCATGTGTATGCAGATTTTCATCCCTTGCATTTTTGCACAGTCGCCATCCACAACAAGCACGCTAGTCCCCAAGATGCCTCCTTCAACTTCTTCTGATCATAAGGAAAACCCCATTCTTCAAACTCTGATCTGGCTTTTAGGTCAGGATACCAGCAACTAATAGCTTCCCCCATTGAAGGGATTACATTTTTCTTCCTATTTTTTTCTTCTTCTTTCCAAGTCATCTCCATCTTTATCCATCCATTTTTATTATTTGGTATTTGAAAAAACTTGGGTTCAAGAAAACCTTAAAGGGTAGCAATACCTTTTGACCCATCCCAGCTATTATGTGATGTAAGCAAATATATGTAGTAATCCAGAATATTTAAGCAACAGTATTCGGGATTCCAATTTGTAAAACAAACTTGTACATTACAAGAGACACCGAAAAGGCCACTTTTTATTCTGTTTCTTATGAAATTTGATATACAGTATTTACATTTCAGTCTTTTTCTCTTTGTTTTCTCCACAGTCCAAAAACTTTAGCCAAGTCTGTTATCTACATTAATGTCTTTATCATTCACCATGATGATAAAGACCCCCTCACAGTATCATCTTTTTAATATTTTGACAAGTCTCTTTTACTCCTACCCAATCTATCTTGAATACCACTCCATCAGAGTTTTAAAAAATGGTTGGTTGTCTTATTTGAATGATGCCTATGTGCATACTTTGTGTATATTTGCAATAACTTTATTCAAGTATTCTATTATTTGCATTCAATCTTACTGCCAATTCTACAGTTTAGAGGGATGAGTTTTACATCTGTTGCTTTTATCAGCTTGAGTAACCCAGTTCCTTTCTCTATACACCATCACTCTAGGCTAAAAAATGAAGAAAAACCATATGTATCTTCTATATATGCAAATATTACATATGTGGATGATGAGACACAGTAACAGGAAGTTGCAGCCCTGTAAAAGAATGACCAAGCATGGTGTCAGCACCATTTGTCTGAGCTCACACACTCCAATGAGCCTAACCAAGACCCAAAGATTCTGCCCATAGCAGTCAATCCCTAGGTATCATTTTGTTTAGTTCTTCTGGATGACGTGGAGGGGGTCCTTGGGTCTGTGATCCTTGCCCTTCCTGGCTAGTTAAGCTGGCTAGAGAGGAGTTGTTGGATTGGTTTGTTGCCATAATAAACACCTCTTTGGGCCAGGGGAAATTCCCGCCTTGCCTTATGCAGGCGGTGGCAAGACCTTTATTTAAAAAATACCTCCCTTGACCCAACAGTATGTAACAACTACAGACCAATTTCCAACCTCCCTTTTCTGGACAAGGTTCTGGAGCGGGTGGTCACCTCGCAACTTCAGGGATTCCTCGATGACACTGATTTTCTGGACCATTCACAGTTGGCTTCAGGCCTGGGCACAGTACCGAGATGGCTTTGGTCGCCTTGGTGGATGACCTCTGCAGGGAATTGGACAGGGGGAGTGTGACCCTGTTTGTTCTCTTCGACATCTCAGCGGCTTTCAATACCATCAATCATGGTATCCTTCTGGGAAGACTTTCTGGGATGGGACTTGAAGGCATGGTTTTACTGTGGCTTCAGTCCTTCCTGGAGGACCAATCTCAGTCGGTGAAGCTGGGGGGCATCTGCTTGGACCCCTGGCCATTGACCTGTGGGGTCCCGCAAGGATCTATTTTGTCCTCCATGCTATTCAACATCTACATGAAACCGCTGGGAGAGGTCATCCAGAGTTTTGGGGCATGGTGCCACCTCTACGCAGATGACACCCCACTCTACTACTCTTTTCCACCTAAATCCAAGGAATTCCCTTGGATGCTGGACCAGTGCCTGGCTGCTGTGTTGGTTTGGATGAGGATGAATAAACTGAAGATTAATCCCGACAAGACAGAGGTCCTCCAGGTTAGTCGCTCGCTTGACCGGGGTATTGGGTGGCAACCTGTGCTGGAAGGGGTTGCACTCCCCTGAAATCACAGGTCCGCAGTTTGGGGGTCCTCCTGGACTCAGCACTGACACTTGATGCACAGGTGTCAGTGGTAGCCGGGAAGGCCTTCTCTCAATTAAAATTTGTGCGCCAACTGCGACCATACCTCATAAACTCAGATTTGACCATGGTGGTCCATGCCTTAGTTACCTCCAGATTGGATTACTGCAATGCGCTCTACTTGGGGCTAACCTTGAAGACGGCCTGGAAACTACAACTTGTCCAACGTTCGGTGGCCAGATTAATAACTGGGGCAAATTATAGGGAGCGGTCAACCCCCCTGTTTAAGGAGCTCCATTGGCTGCCTTTTATTTTCCGGTCCCAATTCAAGGTACAGATCATCACTTATAAAGCCCTAAACGGTTTGGGACCCACCTACCTTTGTGACTGTATCTCCCTACATGAATTGGCCCGATCCCTTCGATCTTCAGGGGAGGTTTTCCCTTCACCTCTGCCATTTTCCCAGTCCTGCCTCGTGGGTACAGGGGAGAGAACCTTTTCTTCAGTGTCCCCCTGTCTATGGAATGCACTGCCTGGTGAGATTAGGCGAGACCCTACTCTAGAGATTTTCAAGAAGAATCTTAAAACATGGCTTTTCTGCTATGCCTTCAGTCTCCTGCCATCACTCACCCTCAATATATGCTTTGAGTGAACACCCTCTCCCTCTTTTATGAATGTCCTTTCTTGACCTCCTTTTTAAAGAGTTCTCTCCCTCACAAATAATGTGCCCCACTGCTATCTCACCCCCCTGTTTTTATCCTTCTATTTTAATCTGTACATGCAGCCCGCTCAGTGTCCTGTGTCATAAATGGTTTATTTTATTGTAATTTGATATTGGTTGTACTATATTGTAGTTGCTGTTTTATGTAATTGATTATGTTGTTTTTTGATTGCATTTATTGTGTTGCTGTGTTGATGGGCCTGACCTCATGTAAGCCACCCTGAGTCCTCATTAGGGAGATGTGGCAGGTTATAAATAAAGATTATTTTTATTTCTCACAACTGAAAGATAGAAGGATGACCTTTGTCTACTATCAGGACCACAGTATTAGCTATACACTAAATATATGTTGACATACTCAGAAGAAGTAATGTAGTGGGATGCACTCAGCTCTAATAGGAACATAAATGCTATTGCATCTTATCACCTTATTGCCACAAGAAATATAATATGGCAATTACGAAGTGCTATTCAGATGTAAGAAGGCATTCCCCTCCTGTACCATTTTTGCTGTATCATTGCAGTACAGTAAAGGGTTGGTGGCCTCTGTCTAGGGTGGTTTTTCAAGACCTGTTCAAACTCAGACAGCAGACCATTTAGAGCAGTGTTTCTCAACCTGGGGGTCAGGACCCCTGGCGTGGGGGGGGGGAGGTCACAAAAGAGTTTCAGAGGGGTCACCAAAGACCATTAGAAAACATATTTCTAATGGTCCTAGGAACCCCTGTGGCAGAGAAGGCTGAAGATCTCTCCATCTGTCCTTCCTTTTTGGAAACAGATGGTGAATCCTCCAACCAAAAGCCCTACTCTTGCTGTGATTGGCTAGCCTCACAGCCAAGGGAAGGGAGAGCATGCAAGGCTGGAGGGAGGCTTTTGCAAGAAAGTCTCTTCAAGGCATGGGTGTTCTGTTTGGGAAGTTAGGTCCAATTCTATCGTTGGTGCGGTTCAGAATGCTCTTTGATTGTAGGTGAACTATACATTCCAGCAACTACAACTCCCAAATGACAAACTCATTTTCTCCCCCACCCCCCAACCACACCAGTATTCAAATTTGGGCATATCAGGTATTTGTTCCAAGTTTGGTCCAGTGAAAATAGATTCTGCATATCAGATATTTACAATACGATTCATAACAGTAGCAAAATTACAGTTATGAAGTAGCAACAAAATTATTTTATGGTTGGGGGTCACCACAACATGAGGAATTGTATTAAGGGGTTGCGGCATTGGGAAGGTTGAGAAACAGTGATTTAGAGGAAAATATCTACAGTTATTTCCAGAACTGGATAATCTTGACTTTTTTTTGTAGATTTCAGGTTTTGACCAAATTCACTTCCCATTTTATTCCTTTCTGCATTTCCAGTTATATAGACTGATGAAACATGTTAAAAATAATCTCAATATAGTTGTAGATTTAACAAATGCACCAATCTGGATTTTGCTCCATTTTCTATTTTCCCTTCCTTACATTCACTTTTATTTATCATGTTATAATCTTTTAAAATTATTATTTGAATTGGTGTGTGTGTGTGTGTATAGAGAGAGACGGAGAGAGAGAGAGAGCTCTCCATACAGTCATGCCAGCCACATGACCTTGGAGGTGTCTACGGACAACGCCGGCTCTTTGACTTGGAAATGGAGATGAGCACCACACCCCAGAGTCGGACACGACTGGACTTCATGTCAGGGGAAAACCATAACTCTCTCTCTCTCTCTCTCTCTCTCTCTCTCTCTCTCTCTGTGTATATGTGTTTTGGCACATTTCTCTTTATATGCATGTGCAAGCAATGTTAATGCATTGTAAAATATTTTTACTAATTTATATATTCGCGTACTTTTTATATTTTTCATGCATTTTTTTGATTGAAGAACCACCTCATAATACATGTAGAAAGTGATAACTGTGTATCAGTTCAGAGAAAGAGAATTAGGTAAAGCAAGTACAAGACATATTTTGAGCATTCCGCTTTTGAAAGAAGACTTCATTCTGTTTTCAGGCATGACAATCTTCTATATGTGAAATACTTTCCTTCTTTATATTTTTCTATGTTTATGAAATATCCTGTATCTATTAATTTGCTTCAAGTCAAAATCAAAATAACTTTAGGCACTAGAATTTCCTGTACTTTTGTATGAAACTATCTGGATATCTCACTGGTATTTCAAAGACCACTTGTCCTCTGGATGTCCATTTGGTATAATTAGTCATCCTCCAGGCAATTCTTGTCCTGCTATTTAAGAATGAATAGGAATCTTCCCCTTAGTTATTTAAACATGACTACTGCCCCTTTGCTTTCGTACCATGCAGAGCAGACATATCCTTGTATAACAGCTGTCCACCCAGAAGTTCACACAGGCCAGGAGCTTATTTCTTGGCAGGGCCATGAAGCCAAAACCCATAAAGTGCAGCAGGCTGGAGGTGTTTCCCATACATACCGCCAAGAAGCATAAGCATGTGACACAACCCGCCCCTTCATTGTGACAGAGTGTTAAGTCTTCCAGAAAAGGAAATGTTTACAAGACTAGGGAAACAATAAAGGAGGAAGCTTTCAAGAATGTGTTCCATGTACGGCAGCTTTTCCTAGACGTTTTAGAAGCTAAGATCTATTACCCCAAAAATGTGTCTCCCAGATAACTCTTTATCACCTTATATTAGATAGCTTAGTTACCCTGTGTAGAAGAAATGAATTAAGCACATGGACACCAAATAATTTAAAAGGCAGCACATTCAGGCAGTTCCTTTGGAGAAAGTGCTATTGAACACCTCAGTTTTTGCTGTCTGTCTCCCAAGGACATGCTGGTAACTATAGTTCACTGATGTGATCTCATAACAGAAATTTCAATATATAATCTGTATCACATTACAATTGAACATATATATTTTTGTAGTGCAATATAGATATAACATATGAGAAATGTTATATCTATTTCACTTGACACTGTTAAAAAGTAAAAGGCTTGTGAGAAATAAATCCTCCATTTTCATATGGATTATTATCATCACCTTGGTTATCATTTAGCTGCTGGACAGATAGTGACTTTTGCCTTTCTAGTGATATAGCTGCCCAAAATGAGAAAAGCAGAGGGCCAGGCAGATAGAGAAAGAGAATACAAAAGCAACAATCTAGAATTGGGTTCCATTTTTTAAAGTTTGCACATAGTCTTTTAATGTATTGCAATATTTTAAAGGTATGTTTTAATTTCAATAATTGAGTCTTATCTCACTAGAAATTTGTTTTTAAATCTTTTATCTATAATTTTTTATTAAGGTGTGTATAGTACTTTTAATTTGTTGTGAGCTGTCTTGAGGCCCATTATTTGGCAAAAGGTATGATATAATTGGATAACATCATATCATCATTTCTCTCTAGTGAGATGAGTCTCATTCATTGTAACAATCTTTAAAAGGAAGGGTAGGAAGCACATGGTCCTCCAGTTGCAATTGGACTGCAATTTCCAATAGCTCTATCTAGTGTAAATTGTGGCTTCCTTATTACAGCTACTTCAAACATTCCATCTCCTTAACTCTATCACGTGTCTTTTATTTTTATCCTTTTCCTGTGATCTCCCCCCCACACACACACAAGTAGGTTTTTAGGGGTGAAGTGGGGGGACTGGTTGTTTTACAAGAAAAAACCTTTTATATATGTGTTCTACCACATTTGGTCTTTGTTTTTAAATCATTGCTTTAAATGTTTTTAATTATCTGGAGAGTTTAATATTAGGAAGAAGAACTTTACTTTTGTATCCCACCTCCATCTCTCCAAAGGCGGCTTACATGAGGACAAATCCAATCAACATAATTAAAATATGACACATTAAAACTAATAAAACAGCCTCATAAAATAAAATAAAACAAACAACAGCATAACATAATATAAAAACAACAATCGAAGGAACAAGTATTAGCCCAAAGTAGCAAAACAATTTTGGGCTTGGGCGGGCTGAAAAAAATCAGTTGTGAGGATATGGCTGATGGATAAAGTACAAGTGCCAGATGACACAAAAAATAGGGATAGAGGGCAATATGAGGTGAAGCACTATATCTCTGGGCAGGGGACAGTAGTAAAGTGCAGGGACTGGATTTTGGGTCATAGCTGGGTCATTAGCTATCAATGACCCATAGCTTGAGTCATTAATCTTATGTAATGATAATATTTTATGTATATTTTAGATAGGTATATTTTTTGTTTTTTGTTTTTGTTTTTTTGCCTTTTGAGCTGCATTGAGTCTTTTCTTTGGTAGGAAAATTGGGTATAAATAAAGTAATAGAACAGAACAAGATAAAAGAAAAGAAAATGTTTATCTATTAACCAAAATCATTCATGTGCAACTTGTCTTAGAAGACCCAGTTATTCATTGTTGCCTGATGAATGATCCTAATGTGACAAGAAGAATGCCTTTCTCACTAGTATTCTTCTACTCTGATCCCTCTTAATGTTGAAAACCCAAGAGGTCAGTGGTGAAGATAGCTACTATTAATAATCATGTTATTCACAGAAGACTGAAGAATAAAATTAGAAGTCCAATCAGACAATTAGCCAAACTTTATGATTCCCTCTTTTACCTTGTCTGCCTGCTGGCTAAGCCTCCTTCCTCCAGATTACTGGGAAATAATAATACAAAGATCTTTCAAGAACTGCAGAAGCTGGGAAGGGGCTACGGTGAAGTGATATATTTCAGGCCTCTGACTTGTGCGCGGTGTAAGTTACTCTTGCCACTGCTGACTGTTTATTATGTTTGTCTGGTTGCCTGGGGAACCAGCTCACGCTGTTTCACTCATTTTATAACGTTCCTGTAAATGTTAGGTAGGGCCGGGATTTATTATGCACTGTCAACACCTCAAATGGAACGCGCCGCTGAGCTCCACTTACTTGGCAAAGTGCCGCTGTTCAATCCCTTTTTCTTGAAAAAAAGAAAAGAAAAGACATTCTGTAGGAGGATTTGCAAATCCAGGTTTCTATACATGTAACCCAGCGTTACCTGCAAATGTTTTCTCTTTGCTTGTGTACCTTTCACCAACCATAAACAGAACCACTGACCTTCTTTCTAAATGGAGGCATTTGCCAAGGGAGAAATGATGTAGAAATGGGAGGACATTTGTATCAGAGGAACAAATGAGTTAGCAAAACAACTAACCTTGCCGACTGCCACTGGGTGGAATCTGTGACTTTCTTGTAATAGGTAAATTTTTGGGGAGGGAGAAGAGAGGTGCGGCATATTTACTGGGAGAGTTTTCTCATCTCTTTGCAGCATGACCCCATCATAACTGCTTCTGTTCCCTTGGAAGATGAGTAATTAGTTATTAAGACTGAAGCATGCTGGTTTTTCTTTCCTTCATGTGATACAAGCATGACAGAGCATATTTGACTGCAAAATTAGCTGGCGCAAGGCACAACAGGCTCCTTGCTAAGATGGGACAATTTAGCAGGGAAACAGCAATAGCTATAGGGCAATAAAAAACAAGAGTCACCACTGGGATACTAAATTCACTTGACACAGACACACAAGTTGCCTTTCCCTCTCATAGTTACTTTCTAGTACTCAAATGGGAGTTTGCGCAAGAACTTGACATAGCAGCTTATGGCTTCTGACAGCTGCCTAAAACATTATTTTTTCTTTTAAAATTGCTCGTTCACACTTTTAAAAAATCAGTGAAGCACTTGCTTGTAAACAATTGGTTTCTATGAGATTTTCATTTGATGTTGTGCCAGGTGACACATCTATTGCTTCTTTTATCTGGCCACATTTTGTTTACCTTTCTACTCTCATTGGTAAACCAGGATGGTTTATGAATTGCTCACATCCCTGAATTATAGGAAGTTATGCTCCGGTGCTATACAGAGCAGCGTTACTCATACAACTAAGTTAAACAAAGATACATCAATAACCTTTTCATACCCAGTAAAGAATTATATTGGTTGTGAGACCTGTTTTCTGATAGTTAATGAAGAGTGGGACATACATGCACATGCACACGTGACATATATGCTACACAGGCATTCTTAGAATCCCTAGCCAAGCAATGCAGTAAAAGTTTCAGTATGTGAGGCAACCACAGTGGCAAGACTGTGTCAGCAAAATCACAGCTGCTCCTTTTAATTGCCTCCTAATTTGCCTCTGGAGCTGGCTAATTTGAACAGTTCACCTCTAGGATCCTGTGAGGTCTCCAATGCTAATTGATTTTGTCTTGCTTAATCACAGCCCACAAGAAGCAGGACCCCATTTGTGCTGACTTCTTTCTAAGCCGAGTTCTGGCATTGGGTGATAGAATGGAAAGAAAACACACACATTGCAATGTGAGAAAATTTAGGGTGGTTTGGGGTGGGTGCGGGGGTAGAATCACTAAAGGACTTGTTGGCCAAAATCTGATTAAAAGTGCAAGAAGACCGGGCTTTGTGCTGAAAGGTGAGATTCCACGATATATTATATAAATATATAGTTTTATGGCTCTCGAAATGTGTACTGGGGAGACCTCAAATGACTTTGCAAAGCCTAGGTATATTATACACATGAAACATTTTGAAAGCAAACTTTCAGGCTTGCACCGGAGTTTTAAAATTGTGGGTTTAAAACATTTTTCTTTCTTTCTTGTTCTTGGCATCAAGATAAGATTTAATGTAAAAATAATAAAATGTCTTTTATATACATAGGGGGGGGAAAGGAGGAATTGAGTATTTCAATTTTTTCTTTAAAAAACCCCTCTCCACAAATTGCATAAATAATTTAGGGAACATTCTGTTATTCTATATCCACAAACTGCATTATCATTAATGTGTTTAGAAGGTGGGGGGGGCAGAGGACAGTGAGCTCATCTGGCTAAGGTATACTATAAACCTAATCAAATTGAGAGATCTTTTGCTATAGCAGCATAGAAGACTCAGGCCCGGATCAGGCCCTTTTGGCACCCTAGGCCATAGGCTCTGCCCCTTCCCCCTGCTCAACTCCACCCGCCCCGCCCCCAGCTCCTCCCGGCTCCGCCCCACCTCCTCACCAACACAAGGAGGAGGAAGGAAAGCCCCACCCCCGGAGCCGATGCGGGGCCTCCTCCCTTCCTCCCTCCCTCCTAAAGCAACTATGCCAGCCTGAGAAGTGGCCAAAATCACGGCTTTAGGAGGGAGGGAGGAGCCGTGGGGAGGCCCCGCATCAGCTCCGGGGGTGGGGCTTTCCTTCCTCCTCCTCACGCCGGCAAGGAGCCGGGGGTGGAGCCGGGGGTGGGGTGGAGCTGAGGGCGGGGGCAAAGCCGAGGGGAGCAGAGCAAAGGAGGGGGGCGGCTGTGGATGGCGCTTACGCCAGTGCGTGCATGCGCCCTTTAAAAAAAATTTAAATTTTTGTTTTGAGGGTTTTTTTGATTTTTTTTACTTGGGGGGGGGTCCGCACCTGCTGCCCCCCCAAAGGTGCCGCCCTAGGCCATGACCTAGGGTGGCCTTATGGGTAATCTGGGCCTAAGAAGACTAATAGAGCTGTGTCATTTTCTAAGTAACCCCTCCTCCTCCAGACACATCATTTTCACACTTCTGGAGTACTCTCCAGAGTAGCCTACACTGCCATCAGGCCCCTTGGGTAAGTTTTGGATGGGAAAATGGGTGGCTGTAGGGGAGCAGTAGCTGTAGAGATAGATCCCCAAGACTACGGGGAGCTCTCACCTGCAAAGATCCAGACTTTGCAGGTGTCATATCTATGTGGCGTTGTGATGAGGTGGTTATTTGTGTTATATTAAGTGGTCACGTTAGGGACAGACCACAAAGGGTTGGCTGTGATAATGGAGGCAGTTCCCTCCTGGGGGAATGTGTTGCCATGGTGATGGTGGGCGGAGCCAACTAGAAGGCTAGTTCGGAATTCTTAGAGAGAGTCAGTGGGTGCCTGGCTGTCAAGCCAGAAGGTTCGGTTAGATTCTGCTCTGAGGAGAGGAGTAGGAATCACGTTATTGAAACTGCAGAGAGAGCAGTTAGAGTTTTCCTGTCAGCGAAGCGAGAGTGTAGCTTCGGCTGGGGAATCTGTTTTGTGTAAAGCCTGAGGGCTAGATAGAGGCAAGGTGCCTTTAGAAGACAAAAGTGCCTGTATGTTTGAGATTGTTAGACGCTGATCTAACTAAGTAATAGCACTAGTTAAACTTTGTAACCTTTTTAAGTCGTGCCTCTTCGGAAGAGTTATATAAAGTATCAAACCAAGCTTTGTGCCCAGTTGTGTGAAATAAACTATTTAAGTTTTGATTCAAAACTCTCTCCCCGTGACTTCATTTGGATTACCAGTCTCCTCACCACTCTTTACAAGTCAATGGTCAAGCCTAAATAAATTAATGGTGGCAGCGAAATACAGTTAACGTCGAATCTTCCACAAATGGTGGCAGCGGTGGGATCGCCTGCCCTGCCACGTTAAAAGGAAAGTAAACCTTAAATCTCCACAAATGGTGGCACAGCGGCGGGATGCGTATAAGAAATCTGATCTAGTGCCTAAGACTGTGACAAGATTGGGATGCGTGTTAGAGATCTGATCTAGTGCCTAAGATTGTGACAAGATTTAGATCCGTGTAACATCTGAATTCAGTACTTGAGACTGTGTAAAGAGTAAGAAAAAGTGTTGTGAGGTAAAGTTAAATCTCACAATATAGCTACTAGAAAGCAGAGGAGAAGTCAGGAGGCTTGAGGCGAAAAAGAGAGAGTTGAGGCAAACCTGAAGTAAAAGGCTGAGACCTAAAGTAAAGGTTGTGGAAGCCTGAAGTAAAGGGCTAAGTTGGAGTCCTGAGGTAAACCTGCAAGAGAGGGCTGAGTAAAAGTCCTGAGGTAAACCTGAAAGAGAAGGCTGAAGTAAAGGCCTGAAAGAAAAGTGTGAGGTAAATGGAACTCACAAAGATGGCAGAATCTCAGAAGTCAGTCTCTGAGGAGATTCAAAATTTGAAATGCCAGTTAGAGTTAAAAAGAAGAGAAAAGCAGCAAATGGATGCTGAGATAGAGAAGAGTGAAATAATTCATCAGAGGATTAGGAGAGAGCGTGATGCTGAAGGAGAAGAGGTTACAAGAATTTTCAAAAAGGGAATGCAAGAAATTAAAGATGATATAGAGAGAGGGAAATTCATCGGTGAAAGGAGGATAATAGAACTCCAACAGTTGATTGAGAGGGATGATGAGCAATGGAAAGAAAGATGGGCACAGGCTGAGATGGTGAAAAGCCAAATCAGTAAGAAGTCGGTGCACAGCCGGACAATTGCTGAGGAGATCTCAAAATTACAAAGGGAGATTAGAAACCTTGAAGATAAGTTGAGAAACCTTGAAGATAAGTTGAGATTTGAAGAGAGGCGAAGGGAGATTGAAGAAAAATGGAGAAGGGAAAAGGAAACCCAGAATGAACGTAAAATAAAAAGAGATGCCTCTGTAGAAAAGGAGAAAGAACGTGAGGTGAAAAAGGAAGCCCAGAGATGGCTTAAAATAGAAAAATGTGCCTTTCGTGAGCGAGAAAGGGCCAGTGTCAGTTGTGGTGAAAGAAGAGAGGCCACTTGAGAAAAAGGTGGGAAATTCAGAAGAGGAGATTTCCAAGCCTCAGTTTAAACCCTTCCCCACAAGCAGCTTGAGGAGAAACCTGCTTTAGAAAACACCACCAGTAGGCTGAAAGGTGTAATAGAAAATGTTTCTGTCAGAGCAGAGCAAAATGGCAGATACAATTGTTGCCAGTTGTTTGAGAGTAGGGAGCTGGGAATTACCTCACCTTCCAAGAGGAAGAAAAGAGGGAGAAGGAGTGCAGATGCTGGAGCCACACAAGAGAAAGACTCCACAGTTACCAGTGAGGTAAAATCTAAGGTTACCTCAGATTTTAAAAGGAAACTGCACAAAGAGGAGATCCCTGTGTTAAATCCCAGAGAGAAGGGGAAAGTAAAAGATGGAGTAAAGGAACAAGAGGAGCCAAAGAGAACCAGTGGTGGTTCTGATACAGAGAAGCCTAGGTACACAATAGAAGAAAGTGATGACTCTGTAACATTGCCTATCACTGACACTAAGGCAATAGCCTTTGAAAGAGGGCAAGGAAATGACATGTTTATAAGTGATTTCTGGACAATTATAGAAAAAGAAAGTGAGGAAATAATGGCGGGTGAAGTCCAATGTTTCCAGAAACCAAATATTGTCAGTGAGAGAAATAATTCCCTGAAAGGAGTGCAGAGTTTGGATCCTCACAATGATAGTTGCCAGTCCTTTGTGAATAAGGAGCAAAAGCCTCAAGACTTCAGCAGTGAGGTGGACATGGCAGATAGATTTAAAGAGAAAGGAGAGTTAAAGAAGCCATTAGCTTCAAAAGATGTTTTGCTTTCAGCTTCACTTGAAGAAATTACTCCTGCAGGCGTCATGGACAAATGCAAGGAAGTATCCAGAATTGAAAGAAGCAGTAAGCTGCAAGTAGGAAAGAATTTGGTGCAAGCAGAGATGACAAGAAATCAAGCCATTGGAAAGTTGGAATGCGACCAAATAGAAGCTGAAGAGATTTCAAGCTTGCAGTTGATGAATGACCAAACTAGAGAGGAAATAAGAAGGGAGGAGGAGGAATTAGTAGAGAAGGAGATGTGGGGAGGCGTGAAACAAAAGGAGATGCCTCTGATGATGAGACAGAATCCACTTCTGCTGTGGTGAGGGAGGAGGATTCAAGGGAAGTGATGAAGAAGAATGGGACTCCTAAATCTCTAGAAGATGTGGAGTTTGACTTCTGTTCTCCAGCAGCAATGAAGTTTCCTGTGTGTGTGGTTGAGCTGAGGGCCTCTGTTGCTGTTGTGCATACAGAGAAAACATTTGAAAGGACTGTGCCTCAGTATGATGGGAACTGTATAGAGAGGTCAAAAGCTCATGAACAACTGCTGAGAAGAAATGGAGAAGAATATGTAAGCCCAAGTTGTAGCATTTTAATGTTGCAGGATGAAACCATTGTGGGAACAGGGCAGCAAGAAATTGCTCTGGAACGTATAGCAAAAGATGGCACAGAGCTTACTAGTATTAAAACCGTTGAACAAATATCCGTTGAGGGCCAAGAAGACAAGAGCAGAATTGAAAAGGGTGCAAATCCCAGTGGAAGGGAAAAACTCAAAATATTTCAACCAGTACCAGAAGAACCTGAAACTTCCAGGTGCTGCAAGGTGACTCAGTCAAGTTCTGTATGTTGCAGTCATGATGATGCAGATAATATAAAATTGCTTAGTGAAGGCACTAAGTCCCTTTCCATGCAAAAGAAGATGGTGATAACAGCTGTTAAGACTGAAACAAGTGGTCCGGCAGCAGCTAAAGAGTTAAACCCAGAGGTCAAGGCATCTTCAGAATCGGAGCCTGGTGTTGTGAAAGTCGACACTGAGAGTTCTGAGGATTCTGCTGATTGCAGTTCGGTTCTGGATGTTCCTGTGTGGATGCTAGAATCCAGCGAATCTACTTATGCTGACATCAACACAGTTTCAGTAACTTCTGTTGGACATTTCGTGAAGGATGATCATCTAGAGCCTTGTGTTGTGGGGTCTCCACTTCCAGAGCTGTACCAGTCTGTTCCGGTGGAGGTTCCTGCTTCTGTGGCGGTTGAGGTTTGGCGTCTCCACCCTGTTGCTGTGGGGAGCGACATCGCCCTTCAGAGACTCATCCGCAGGAGAAGGCGAAAGACGAAGAACACCATACCCAGTAGTCATCAACACGTCATCAAGGGACAGGAGAAGCAAAAGACTTATGGTCAACCAGTGAGATGGGAAACCGTACCTCAAAGACATTGGAGAGACACCAAGAGACGAAGGATAAAGCCAGAAAGACAGAAAAGAAGTGGTTGTGAAAAGAAACATAGAGACCACCAGGAAGAGACATTGATGAGGACAGTGTGTTTATTGCAACCAAAGTTGTGTTTGAGCCATGAGTTATTGGACAGAGAAACACACATGTCAAATAAGGTGTCTGATGTAATTCATCTTACTGTTAAGGATTATGATGAAAGGGAAGGTAAAAAGTTCCATGATAACATACTGAAACCGTTCCATTATAAGAGTGACTTTGTATTCAGGGAAGACCTGATGGCGATATACTGTATCTTCAACTGTTCTTGGAAGAGACTGTTGGAGAAGGCGCAAGGGTTTTTAGTTTAGAAGCATCTGTAAGGGAGGGTTATTAGGATGAGAAAGCAGTATTCAAGGAGAAATACTTGTTGTTAATACATCCTCCAGGAGACAGAATGCTGGGTTGTTTAATCCTCAAAATAGAGAAAATTTTGTTGGGTAAGTTAATGTAGGAAGAGGTAGAGGTAATGATATTGTATCACATTATATTGTATTGTGCTGTATTTAAAATGTTTTTCCTTTTTCAGGAATTATATTTGGTGTATTCAATGTTTTAACATTATTGATTGTATTGCTGATGTGCCCCATATTTACGCTGATTCTGTTTACTGGATTCGGTAAACATGACTGATGATTTGTATATAATTAGAGTAAATATGTATAATGGTGTAAAGTGTAAGTTTTATGTAATGTCTTCCATATGGAATTATTTTTAATTCACTCTGGACAGAGAGAATTAAAAATAATTCCGGAGGAAGGAAGGTGTGTGATGAGGTGGTTATTTGTGTTATATTAAGTGGTCACGTTAGGGACAGACCACAAAGGGTTGGCTGTGATAATGGAGGCAGTTCCCTCCTGGGGGAATGTGTTGCCATGGTGATGGTGGGCGGAGCCAACTAGAAGGCTAGTTCGGAATTCTTAGAGAGAGTCAGTGGGTGCCTGGCTGTCAAGCCAGAAGGTTCGGTTAGATTCTGCTCTGAGGAGAGGAGTAGGAATCACGTTATTGAAACTGCAGAGAGAGCAGTTAGAGTTTTCCTGTCAGCGAAGCGAGAGTGTAGCTTCGGCTGGGGAATCTGTTTTGTGTAAAGCCTGAGGGCTAGATAGAGGCAAGGTGCCTTTAGAAGACAAAAGTGCCTGTATGTTTGAGATTGTTAGACGCTGATCTAACTAAGTAATAGCACTAGTTAAACTTTGTAACCTTTTTTAAGTCGTGCCTCTTCGGAAGAGTTATATAAAGTATCAAACCAAGCTTTGTGCCCAGTTGTGTGAAATAAACTATTTAAGTTTTGATTCAAAACTCTCTCCCCGTGACTTCATTTGGATTACCAGTCTCCTCACCACTCTTTACAAGTCAATGGTCAAGCCTAAATAAATTAATGGTGGCAGCGAAATACAGTTAACGTCGAATCTTCCACAAATGGTGGCAGCGGTGGGATCGCCTGCCCTGCCACGTTAAAAGGAAAGTAAACCTTAAATCTCCACAGGCGTAAAATGGGAAATCCCAGTATTCTCCACATTAATCTTGGTTAACCTAAGATATATTTGGATGCCTCAGGTAAACTTGTTAGCTATCATATACTTTAGGGTCAGTGTAGAAGGGCTGTGGTAGATTCAAAAGGTAAGAGCAATCCAGATTTGATAACTGGTAGCCTGGACTCATGAGGCTTTACAGACACTAGGCATTAGAGGTGTGCAAAAGGGCTGAAAACTAATTAGTAATTCATTTTGCAGATTTGGATGGCCCCATTCTGATTTGTAACCTGAATCTCCGAGGCTTCGTAATTGCTTTGTTAAGATTTGTTCCATTAGGGAAATTCCAAAGCTTGTTTCTCTGTCTTTTTTATGGCTATCAGTATGAAACTTGCCACACTTGTAGGCAGCATTTTTGACTTTAAGTCTGTAAAGTTTCAGAAAGTTTTGATCATCCATTGAGTTTTAGGAAATATGTAAAGTATATATGCATACACACACACACACACACACACACACAAGAAGGGTCCCCTTTAATTTCTGTGCAGTGAGACAACAAAAGCAGGATATAAATCCTGCAAAGGTTCGGAAAGATTTATTCATCTACTGATTTTAAAGAAATTTTTAAGGGGTTTTTAAATTGAAAAAGTATTATTATAAAATTATGGCACAGTGAAACAACATTGATGAGGCAGCAACCCTGCCAAGTTTCAGAACAATCAGTATGTCCACCGATTTTTAAGAATTTTTCCAATTTAAGCACATGTGATTAACCTACATTGGAGCTTTAATGCAGGCAGTCCTGTTCTTCTGGCATGAGTTGTAGTTTAGGGTGCAGCCTTTTGAATACTCTGCCTTCCCAAACTACATTTTCTAGAATTCTGCTTGCATCAAAAGAAGAATTGATGCAAGCAGAAGTTGGATATAATTTCAGCAGATGAAAGTTATAGACTGGATATGAAAGGACAAAAAGAAACAGAATTCTCATAAAACTACTATAAGTTTTAAGAAAAAAACAGAAACAGAATGGACCTCCAAAGAGCACGTCTTTTTCTCTCATGCAAATGCTACAAAAGACACAGAGGAGATGCTGAGGAGAGTATATGTGATCATTTCCCCCCAAAAGCTGTGTGATTTGTCTTTTTTCTTTTGATTGGCTGACAAGGAAAAAAGCTAGTAGCTGCCTGCCCCCTCCCATCCCAGCCTTTACTCCCTCCCACTCTGGAAAATTACAGAATTTTACATTGAGAAAAAAAAGCTCCAGGACAACAAATCTTTATGAATCTCATGACAGTTTTGGAGGCTTGTGTTTTAATTTGTGAATGCTGCAGAGATGTCATTTCTTATTAGTAATTCAGAGATTCGAATTTACGAACCATCCACATCTCCGAATTATGAAATGGGGCTCCAAAGCTTTGAATACCCCTACTAGGCATCCACTCTAGTGACATAACACAGTTGAAATTATTTTGTAACCTGTTGGTCAATCAAACCTATCAACTCTACGTGTCATCAGTTCTCTGATGTCTCAGAATCATCAGTTGTCCCTGTACTTTGACTACACCACATCACAGCAATGGCAGGCCTTCTTTTGAGAAGTTGCAAGGTCAAACTAACAAGGAAATATCATTGCCTTTGTTAATGAAAACCACAGACAAGTAAAGCGGTCCTGTCTAGATCCTGTCTAAGTTAGTTGGTAGAAATAAAGAATCCATAAGTGTTTTCTGGAAACCTTGGCATATAATTATTGGTTTCTGTTTACCGATTTGAGGTCCTGGCCAACAGTTGCACCCATCACAGGAAGCCATGATGTTACCTATTTTCCATATGCTGTAGATTAAAAGAACAGGACAATTATTGACCCTAAAGCTCAACACCTTTTTAATTTCAAGATCAGAACCACAGACTAAGATTTCTCATTTGGTCATTTGGTTGCAAATTCCTGATGTTCATAATCAATTTGCTAAATATTTGTTGTTGTTGTTGTTGTTTTTAAAAGAAATAGGTCACAAGACCAGAAAGATTTATAGGATTCTCTAAAAATAATTATCATCTTAAATACAGCTGTGTTGCCATCAGCCACAGATAGACTGGTAAACTACTTAGAAAGAGAAAGACACATTACATAAAACAATATATCCAGATAGGTTTAAAGAGTTTTTGTCATGCATGGCCTAACATTGAAACATATTTTACCAAATCCCCATTTATTTTCTTTCTAGTCATATTTTTTTGCTTCCTTTCCCATCATTTCTACTCACTAAGGCCCTTGTGTAAATAGAATTATTCCCTCCTCCAAGTAATGACCTTCTGGTGCTGCAATGGGATTGAAATACTAAAAATATCAGCAGCTGTCTGTTTCTGCTTTCCAATAGCCAAATGTAAGTTTTCAATCAGCATAAGCAAAGAGTAAAATGGGATCTATTGCGAGATCTTTGGATCTGGTATCACTGGTATCTTTTGAGATAAGACAATATAAAGATTTCAAATAAATGAATAGCTGAATGGAGCTCTGACTCCCAAATGTCTAACATCCAGCACCAAGAAGAAAAAGTAAACTAGGTCACTGAAATACAGGCAAGGGGCTTGATGAGATATATTGCAAGTGAAAAAAGGTGTAATCATGTTTGCACAAGTAACTTTGTGCCACTAGGGCACAGCAGAGATAGAAACCAGTTTTTAGGCTTCCATTATATATACAATCTTTGCACTCTTTATTTATAGGCAAATATTTCAAGTTAAGTTTAGTTGCTTCACTGAGACCCCTTCCACACAGCTGAATAAAATCTCACATTATCTGCTTTGAACTGAGATATATAGCAATGTGAACTCAGATGTTCCAGATATTGTGGGTTATTCTGTCTTGATATTCAGTATAATGTGGCTGTGTGGAAGGGTCCTAATGTGTCATGCAGCCTAATAATTTAAACTTGGGGCGGGGGGATGATCCCCTGTTATCTTGTGTCATTATATAAAAAATTCAAGGAGATCGCTTGTATAGGTTTTTTAAAAAAAAATGTTTGTAAAAAAATTCAAAATTCTCAGAAAATCTTTGGATGAGTGAAATGTTCTGAAACTCGATGGGCTAATAGTGGTAAATATGTTCTACCATAGTAGCAAGTTTCATGCCAATAGCTCTAAAATGAGGGAGAAAGGCATCCCTGAAGTTTCCCCATTGACACAACTAATTACTTAATGAAAAGTAACAAAGAAGTAGTTAACTTATTATAGTTATGATACAGATCCTGCCTAATTTCAGAAACATTTTAGAAACAATTTTCCCCCACCACCTGAGTATTGAAACATTTTTTCATTGATCGTACAGGCCTAATACTTACTCCAAAATAAGTTTTCATTATAGCTGGGTTCGACATATTTGTAGTGAATGCAGCCTACACTTAAGCAAGGGTACGTAGCATTATAACCTCATAGCTCAGGTGTCCTGAGGCCATTCTCACTGAGTGGGCAAAGACAAGTTTTGAGGGAAGCAGAATTGTGTCATTGATCACTATAAAATAAGTCTGACTAAAATTAAAAAATCATCAGGAAGGAAGACAAAAAATTACTTTGGAAGCAAATACCTTGTTTGGCTCATATCATTATACCTTTGCTTTTAACGTTTGATCAATATGCCTTGTGCAAATTTATTCAGAAGTACATGCTACTTAATTATTGAGAGCTTGCCTCATATATTCCCATTTGGTAGGAGAACACTGTATTTGACTCAATAGGTCATGCCATTTGGAGGTCAGAACAGATGACTTGTGCTTGTATTACCTACACTGTTTTTTAGGGTGTTCATTTCTTTTCATTTAGTTTTCATATTCTGTCTTACAGTCTCATCCTTCATATATACAATGACTTCTGCTGTCTGCCAGTTTAACTGTATATCATCTGTGTACTGAAGGTCTGATGCTAAGGTCATGCTTTGGAGAGTTACAGTAAATTCTGCTCAGTTTGTAGAAAGAGGCAGAAAGAGCAAACTCCAAACAGTGATCACATGCCCCAGGATTGACATTACACTGTAGCTGAATCACATGACTAACATGTGCTCTTCTTACAGAGACACCAGGGATAAAGGAAAGTCCTGACCCTTGCACTTTAGGAGGGCCACCTTGCTTCTGGATTGTGCTGACAGAGCAATTCCTTTGGACATCTCAGATTTAAACCATGCGGGCCTTTAGTAAAGACAGCTGATCCTCAACAATTTTCTCTGCTGCAAACAATACAGAAAATCAAAGAAGTGTATGCTGACTACATCCAGCACAGTATGTTAGCTGCATACAGTCGCTTTTATTCAGCTTGCCCAGTGAAATAGAAAAAAGGCTTAACATTAGTACTCCTAGGGCAAGAGGAACCTGCAGAGTAAGCCAGCCTAGTAGATCCAGTCTTCCAAGAACCATGCAGCTTCTTTTATTTTCTCCTGTCAGTATACGTAATCTTTTCTTTTATTGTTCCTCTTTCTTTTCTGCCCTTCAGTCCTTGAAATGTGGAATCTTAGATCAGCAAAACCAGACGTCTTTGACAAAAATATAGACTACAGATGTTTAGATTATTTCTTTTACCAATAAACAATAATGTGTAACAAATAGACTATTCTATTCAGTGTTCAAATACCTTCTTTTCATTTCATTGGTTATTTGCTTGTTCATTTACTTTTATTATAATTTAAATCCTAGAATTAATGGTCTGAATGACAGTGTGTAAATACTCAGATGGGAAGCTACCGCCTAAACATTCTCTGATGCTTTAAGGATGAGTCACATTTACAATAAAAAGACATGAGATCCATGTGAAATGGAGGATGCAGGATTGTTATTAGTTCCTTCTATTTGAATTCTTGCCTTTCTATCTTGGAATGAATAAATATAAGTTTAATTTGATGGTTTAATGCATAAAATTACCTCCAGGCTATATATATATATATATATATATATATAAAGGAGACGTGGTCGTGCAAAGATGTATATGCACGGCCAAACCATAACCCCCCCAAACACAAATCCCACGACACACATTCCCCAGACCACGAGGTACAGACATAACACTAAAAAACCCACCTCACTAACTTGCAACCCCCCAAAAAACAGCCCCCAAAAACCGCCCATTGACTCCCGTTCTGCGCTGCCCGCGAGCGCTACAGAGAGGGAAAACAACCGTGCATGCGCACAGCGACCCCCCCCAAAACCCCCCAACCCATCCCGTCACCCTCTCTCCCCACTCACCGGGACCTTTGCAGCCACACCGGCGACGCAATAACCACCTCCTCGCCATCCTCGCTCTTCACTACACGTCCCCGGTCCAAAAACAGCTCTAGGCCGCCGCACTACACTTCCCAGAAACCTCCGCATAAACCGGAAGTGGCCATGCCGGGGTTTCTGGGAAGTGTAGTCCAAAAAGCACCCAGCACACAAAAAAAGGGGTGGGCCGCGTACGACGCTGCCCATGCGCGCCAGGACGGAAGGCAGGGCCGGAGATCGGCGCTCTGCCCTCCGCCGTTTCCCCCGCGTTTCCGGCGGGCGCGCCAGAAAGAAGGTAAGCTCCCGAGCTTACCTTCTTTCATCTTGCCCGGCCCTGCCTTCCGCCCTCCGGTGTGCCCCCCCCCCACGGTTGCGGCATCCGCGACAGAAAGAACGTAAGCTCCGGCCCTTACCTTGCTTCAGGAGCGGCCGCCGCAACCGCGGGGAACACTAAGGGAGGTAATGAGACAGAGAGGGGAGGCCTGAGAGAGAAGGGGGGGGGGAAGAAAGAGAGGGGCGGAATGACACAGAGAGAGACAGGGCAGGACAGAGAGAGGGGGAAAGTCACACCGAAAGAAAGAGGGGGGAGGGGCAAATAAGGCAGTGAGAGAGAGGAGGGGGAGAGAGAGAGATGGGAAAGTGAAACGGAGGGGGAGGGGACAGAGACAACGGGCAGAAACAGACAGAGACAGGGGGGAGTGTACATACACACATACATACAGAAACACATACATGCACATACATACAGACACACAGACACATACATACTCAGAGAGACAGGGGGGAGTGTACATACACACATACATACAGAAACACATACATGCACATACATACAGACACACAGACACAAACATACTCAGAGAGACAGGGGGAGTGTACATACACACATACATACAGAAACACATACATGCACATACATACAGACACACAGACACAAGCATACTCAGAGAGACAGGGGAGTGTACATACACACATACATACAGAAACACATACATGCACATACATACAGACACACAGACACAAACATACTCAGAGAGACAGGGGGGAGTGTACATACACACATACATACAGAAACACATACATGCACATACATACAGACACACAGACACAAACATACTCAGAGAGACAGGGGGGAGTGTACATACACACATACATACAGAAACACATACATGCACATACATACAGACACACAGACACAAACATACTCAGAGAGACAGGGGGGAGTGTACATACACACATACATACAGAAATACATACAAACACATACATACAGACACACAGACACATACATACTCAGAGAGACAGGGGGGAGTGTACATACACACATACATACAGAAACACATACATACACATACATACAGACACACAGACATAAACATACTCAGAGAGACAGGGGGGAGTGTACATACACACATACATACAGAAACACATACATGCACATACATACAGACACACAGACACATACATACTCAGAGAGACAGGGGAGTGTACATACACACATACATACAGAAACACATACATACACATACATACAGACACACAGACACATACATACTCAGAGAGACGGGGGAGTTTACATACACACATACATACAGAAACACATACATATACATACAGACACACAGACACATACATACTCAGAGAGACAGGGGAGAGTGTACATACCCACATACATACAGAAACACATACATACACATACATACAGACACACAGACACATACATACTCACACACATACATACATACACATACATACATACACACACATCCATACACATACACACACAACTACATAAATACACATACATAAACACACATATATAAACACAGACACACACACATCCACACCCATACATACACACATACAAACACACACAAACACACACACATACATACACACACACATACAAACACACATACACATATATACAAACACAAAACACATTGTCAAATCATTTCCAACCCTAACATAACCACACTTCCACACATCTCCTAAATAGGGCACAGCAACGCGTGCCGGGTTCAGCTAGTATATATATATATATGCAAATGCAGAAATTCAATAATAATAATAATAATAATAATATCCAAAGTAATTTTGATTCCAAGCATTTTGGATAAGGGATACTCAACCTGTACAACTTGCATCCCAGCTAATTCAAAGACTGTATCTTCCTATATGAGTCTATTCAAGTTTTAAGATATTTGGGTAAATGACTTTCCCCTTTACTATCAGCATAATGGACATATTGGTGAAAAATAGAAATAAATATTTTTAGAAGCTGCACCAGAGTTTGAAAACTCTCTCCCACAGGAGGGTTGGTTGGCCTCTTCTTTGTTGCTTTTCCAGCAGCAGACAAAAACCTTTATATTTAGATCAGACTTCAGCTGTTAAGAGGCTGAGACAGAATGGTCTGTAGAAAACTTACCAAATATGAAGATCCAATAGCTCAGGGACCAGAACTGACTCATAGATTGTCACTTTGAGAAACACTGGCTCCAATCACACAGTCAAGGAAAGTGGGGTAAAATTGTTGTCTCAGACTTGATTGAGTATGGGGTGACTGCAAGGCCTTAACTAGTTCCCACACAGTAGCGACTACAAAATGAGTTGTAATGCTTTATATAGCTTTATACTGCATTGACTAAAAATTGACTAAAAAATAAAATGTTGGACCCTGCTTGGCTTGGAATAAAAGCTCTTAATGTGTGTGTAAGCAGAATCCAGTTTAAACCAGTGTGGATGGATTCCTTTCCTTTCCTTTCTCTCCTGCATCAGTTTAAACCAGTGTGGATGGGATGGATCCGTGTCAGTTCAAACCAGTGTGGATGGATTACTTTCCTTTCTCTCCCGCGTCAATTTAAACCAGTATGGATGAGATGGATCCGCGTCAGTTTAAACCAGTTTGAATGGATTCCTTCCCTTTGCTTCCCCCTCTCCCTTTCTGGAGTAAAACAACTACTTTCAAAGTAAAGACCACCCAATGAAACAGGAAACAACACTTTGAAACCATTATCAAAGGATTTGGAAGTCTTCGAAATTTTGAAAAGTTTTGAACTTTTTTTCTGTGAAAATCGGAATTGACTTTAGATCCGAACCACCAGCGCCCCCTACATCCGAGATGAGTTTTGAACCATTTTTTAAAAAATCAAACAAGCCTAATAATTAGTGTTATGTCAGTTTTGTCAATTAGTTTTATATTCAAAGGCCTAGGGGTAGCAATGTGTTTATGAAGTAAGAAGAAATGATTTCCCCACCCTTATCATGCCACAACAAACTGAATTAAAATGAAGCAGAAGTTGACATTTTGATAGGAATGACAATTTCTGGAAAAATTTTAGCTGATTTCTTCAGAGTTCTGTTTGCCTCGTATATATTATGTGTGCATCAACAGAACTTGGTTTAAGGGTTCTCTTATGCAAAATTAAGTAGCAGCTATTGACAACTGGCCCGTATTGCAGTCACCATGGGTAGAATAGAAAATTCATCGTAGGCAAAGCCTATGTTCTAATACTACTTTGATGCCTCTTTTGGGAAGACTCTAGGTATATAGTCAGCACACAATGTACTGCAATGCACTAAGGTCAAGAAAAGTTTTTTACATTAATACCAGATCTTGTCATGCTTGGTTCTGTACTTATGAAAAACTGTATAGTTTATTTCCTTGTAGCCATCATAGTCCTTAAGTGATGCATTTTTAAGTTATACACAAGGACTGAGCAAAGCACATCCTAAAAAGGTGTTTTAAGAGTTGGGAAGAGGGAGAAAAGCATTTTTGGAGCAGTACACCTGTTATGATGCTTAGGGAAAGGTGTATAACATGCACTACCCATTAAACATTGGTCCCCATTCCCGCAGTCAGACACAAGGATTAGGAATCTGGTCACATATAGTTTGGTATTGGAAGAAAGGAAAAGGAAAACACTTGACTTACTGTGACAAACACTGCACAGCAAGGTCCTGATCCATGCACATTCTCATGAAGACAAGCTCCATTAAAACAAGCAGGATTCATGAGAGATTGAAAAACGGGCATGAATGTTAAAAATAGACACGTCAAAACCTAGGATATATAGTAGGTATGGAATATTATAGTACATTGCTGATATAGGAGGAGAGGGGAATTCTAGGATGGCAATCATATCTGGTTGTATTTGTTTCCAGAGAATTAGCAGAGAGAAAAAATAGTAGTACTAGAAAAGTAAAACTTACTTCACAGTCATCCAGCCATTTGTTAGAAGAAAAGAGGGAGAGAAATATGGGGAAAACATAAAATGCACATCTCTTTTCCCCTCTCTCTTTCTCCTGCTATGTTGCTTCTGCTTCTGAAATAAAGGAAGAGTTTTCAGGGATCTCTTTGCCCTTTCCTGCCTCTGTGAGATTTAAAATCATTGTAGGCAAAGTTTTACCCTAGGGTCATATCCAGTTCCCCAGCCCTTCACCTTTCCAGAAAGCCCACACCACCTCTTTTGTGGTCCAGCAAAGAGGAAGCATCTTGGGGAAACAATTCAGAAAGAACAGATATATATATAGAAGAAAGCAGATCCTCAAACCTTTCTTGTTAGTCTATTTAACCTGTGATAATCTCTTGGCTGTAGGAAGTTTTTGATGCTTAATTTATGGTACCCAATCTATGTCTCAGTTACAATTATGTTACAGCAAAGGTAGCAACAATAAGCGCACCATTAGTGACACAAGCAATAGGGACAACATGTAACAACAGAAGTGAAAAGTTTTGCTCTGCTTTTCCTGATCTGTAAGTCATAAATAAGATCTCCTAATGTTGCTTTAATGAAGTTTCTACACCATTTCACTCCTGAGTTCACTGTTTTAAAAAGGTAGCCATTATAGGATAACTGTAGGCAACATGGACTGTGTCTCATTACCACTTATTTTGGAGGTGCCAAATCTATGTGGGACGCCGTCATTATTATGGCTTAAAGTTGGCTAAGGTCACCCTGGTTCATCTGTTTTTTACATTGGTAGACTTCTCCTTATTACTTGCCAAACAAACCTTTTTATTTTTGCGCACGTTTATGTTGATTTTGTGGTTTCTGAAATTGGATTCTGGCTCCTACCAGCCTGTGTTTCCACAGCAACTACAAGTCTTATCTGCTACTGCTGTTTGGCAGACAGACAACAAGGTCTTTCAGTTTACCTCTCTCTCTCTCTCTCTCTCTCTCTCTCTCTCTCTCTCTCTCTCTCTCATTTTAATGTACTTTTTCTTCTGCAACCTTTTTTATTTTTAGTTTTCCTCACGCATGTCATTTAAAAATCACATAATTAATTGAGTACATCCTGTGCCACATAGGGTTGCCATGGCTTTGAAGCCCCAACAGAACATTTTATAGAACCGTGGGTACCATTCCCCCCCCAAAAAAACACAACACCTGGCGCCAATACGAAGCTTGTGGAATTTAAGCATATCCTACTCCAGGTATGATAAAGAAACCCTGGCACTTTCTGTTTGTTTTCACTAATTTCCTTTCCAAACTGTCTTTTCAATATATATGAAAGGCACAGGGAGTAAAAGTTTGATTTTTTCTATCCAATGTTACCCCTGCCCCCTCAATCCATTAAAACAAACCAGCTTAAACTGCTTCTTCATTTGTGGTAAGTTTTTCTTTCATTCTGGTCCTCCCCCACCCCCTCCTCTTCTGTGAAGTGTGGTCTGATTTAGCATCATGAAGCTTGGAGCTGTTACCAGTCCTGCAAGAGTAGCAGCAGCAGCAAGCGGAAAAACCAACAACAACCCCCCAAAATCATTGACAGGCTCCATTAAAAGTTAAGAACAATAAATGATCTCATCACCTTCTTAAATACAGAGAGATGGAGGGAAAATACAATCCTTTACTTCAGTCAGTGAATGAGTCTGTGGGGACAAGTCTAGGGGAAGGCATTTCTAATGGCACCAGCAAGGAAGAGCGGTTCTGCTGTGTTGAAATTGTTATGTCTCTCAGAAGATAAAAAAGAGGGATATTTATTAGATGAAATGGCCGAGCAAAGACAGTTGAGGAAATCTCCAGAACGAATAGGGGATTAGATAGCCATGTAATCTACATGAAGGATGAGTTACATCTTTTTAATCCTATGGTATACTGACTGTTCCACAGGATTTTGTTTGCGTCTCTTAGGACAGGAGTAGTAAGCAAAGTTATCATGTGTTGGCTTGAGAGCCAGATGTAACATTAAGAAGGTTTAGGTTCAATGTATTGTTGAAGGCTTTCATGGCTGGAATCACTGGGTTGTGGTGAGTTTTACAGACTGTATGGCCATGTTCCAGAAGCATTCTCGCCTGATGATTTGCCTGTATCTATGGAAGGCATCCTCAGAGGTTGTGAGGTATAGGTTACTTTTTATCAGCATGAAACCGTGCGGGTCAGGCCATATACTTTGACCTGTGGAGTCCTGCAAGGTTCTATTTTTTCCCCTATGCTTTTTAACGTTTACATGAAACCACAGGTTGAGGTCATCCAGAGTTTTGGAGTTTGGTGCCATCTCTATGTGGATGACACTCAACTCTACTGCCCTTTTCCACCAGACTCCAAGGAAGCCCCCCGGATCCTTGAACAGTGCGCGGCTGCTGTGATGGACTGGATGAGGGTTAACAAACTGATGCTTAATCCTGACAAAACAGAGGTCCTCCAGGTCAGTCGTAGGGTGGCAACCTGTGCTTGACAAGGTTACACTTCCCCGAGGACACATGTCCACAGCTTGGGGGTACTCCTGGACTCTGCTTTGGTGCTTGATGCCCAGGTGTTGGCAGTGGCTGGGAGGGCTTTTGTGCACTTAAAGCTTGTGCGCCAGCTGTGCCCATATCTTGTGAAGTCTGACTTGGCCATGGTGGCCCATGCCCTAGTTACCTCCAGGTTGGATTACTGTAAAGCACTGTAGGGCTGCCTTTGAAGACGGCCTGGAAATTACAGCTGATCCAAAGATCTGCGGCCAGATTACTAACAAGAGCTAGTTACAGGGAGCGGTCAACCTCTCTGTTCAAACAGCTCAATTGGCTGTCAAAAAGCTTCCAGTCCCAATTAAAAGTGCAGGTGATCACCCACAAAGCCCTAAATAGTTTGGGACCTGCCTATCTTTGTGATCGCATCTTTCCCTATGAATCAGCACGTACTCTTAAGATCCTCTGGGGAGGCTCTTCTCTTGCTCCCATCACCATCTCAAGTACAGTTGGTGGGGACAAGGGAGAGAGCCTTCTTTGTTGTGGCCCCTCGGCTCTAGAAATCTCTTTCTAGGGAGGGCAGACAGACCCCCACACTCTCCATTTTCTGCAAGGAATTAAAAACTTGGTTCTTCCATTGTGCCTTTGACTAGGCAGTTCACTTGAGAATTATTTGACTAGGCAGTTCACTTGAGAATTATCGGCCACTGGACGCAGACGCTTTTGATAAGATAGTGGCTGCAGCCCGTCCCACCACCTGCTCCCTCGACCCGTGCCCCTCCTGGCTTGTTAGATCTTGCCTGGAGGGGTTACGTGGGCCTCTGTTGAATATCATAAACAGCTCCCTTGAGCAAGGAGTCTTTCCAGAGTGCTTGAAAGAGGCGGTGGTAGCTCCATTACTGAAGAAACCGTCATTGGACCCTGCGGTTCCCTCCAACTACCGCCCAGTGTCGAATCTTTTGTACCTGGGCAAGATAGTTGAGAGGGCAGTAATGGAGCAATTGCAGTCCTTCTTAGATGATGCAACAAGGCTAGACCCCTTCCAGTCCGGCTTCCGTTCGGGGCATGGGACGGAGACGGTCCTGGTCTCCATCACAGACGAACTCCGCCGCCAGCTCGACCAAGGCGGGTCTGCACTGCTCATGTTATTGGACCTCATGGCAGCGTTTGACACGGTCGACCACAATCTATTGATCCACCGCCTGGCCATGGCTGGAGTGAGGGGGACTGCCCTTAAATGGCTGACCTCCTTCCTCCGCCAGCGGTCTCAGCGTGTGAGGAGGGGCGAGGTGGTCTCCGAGGGCTCCCCATTAGTTTGCGGAGTTCCTCAGGGGGCCATCCTCTCTCCTCTGTTATTTAACATCTACATGCAGCCGCTTGCACAGCTGGTGCAGAGTTATGGGCTGGTTTGTCACCAGTACGCTGACGACACCCAGCTCATTCTGAGGATGGAGGGCAGGCCGGAGCCCGTCCCCGATAATTTCCAGCATTGCCTCGAAGCCGTTACTGGATGGCTGCGAGCCAGTAGGTTGAGGGTGAATCCGGCAAAGACGGAGATCTTGTGGCTGGGTCGCCCGGGTGGGGTGGATGTCCAGCTTCCGACCCTGGACGGTGCGGCGCTGTGCCCAGCGCCGTCTGTGAAGAGCCTGGGGGTCCACCTGGACTCCCAGCTGACCATGGAGGCCCAGGGCTCTGCGGTCAGCAAGGCTGCTTGTTTCCACCTCTGCCAGGCAAGGAGGCTGACCCCCTACCTCTCCCGGAACGACCTGGCCACGGTGATCCAAGCCACGGTCATCTCAAGGCTAGATTACTGTAACGCGCTCTACGTTGGCCTTCCTCTGTCGTCGAAACTTGTCTCTCTAAACTCCCTCTCACTCCAATATTAAAACTAGACGTGAGTAGTCTTCAACTAACTAAGCTAGTTAGTTCCCTGAGCTAACACTCAGTCTACCAGAAGCACCCTAGCTACTAACTCTATCCTAGAGTTTTCCTATATCTTGCTTCTCCAGAGATGTGAGCTAATTCTCTAACCCTAGAGATTCCAAAAGCCTGTGACTGACTACCTGTCAGCTCTCACACAGAACTTTTCCTGTCAGTTTACAAGACCACTGTCTTCTCTGACTGCTCACTCTCAGCTCTGTCAAGAGACTGCTTTCTCTTACAGCCCTGACAACCGACTGCTGAATAAGCTACACTTCTTTCCCTCTCAAGCAGCTCGGCTCCTCCCCCCTGCTCTGAGCCACTACCAGGCAGCTCTCTCTCTCTCTCTCTCTCTCTCTCTCTCTCTCTCTCTCTCCCTGATAATGATCCAAGCCACTCCCCCTTTCCTGGCTATCCTGTTTTACTATGGATGCCAAACTGCTATGCTGGACTCGGCCTAGCATAAAATGGGTGAGTCCTCACAACATCCAATGACCAATCATAAAAACAAATCATGATGTGTAGATGATTGAAATTAATATGTTATACTTTGCAGGAGTGGGAACATGTGGCCACAAGATGTTGTAGGCTAGGGCTGATGGAAGTTGTAGCCCAACAATAACTGAAGGCCTCATGTTTTCTACCCAGATTTCAACATGGAATTGTCAAAAAAGCCTTCATTAAGTGTATTCCCTGGTTCCTATTGTGAAAAATTCCTATTTATATTAAAAGAGAAACACACTACATGTATCGGGAAAAAGATGTCTCCACTGGAACCTTATTAGTTACCAATCCTTGTTTACACAACAAACTAAAATGTTCAAAATCCAATTATCACAAGGATAGAAAGTGAGGTGAAAGCTCCTGAGCAGAGGCACAGGCAGCAAAATAAACACCATGGGGGTGGTAACCCTTTCGTATACTGTTCAAAGTTTTAAAAAAATATTTGGCTGGTGTTATACTTTAAAATGTACCTCTTCCAAATTAAATACAAATACAATTTAAAAACAAACCTACAGAACCTAACATGGGGACTGCCTGTATATTTATAATCTGGCTTATCAGTGCAAGGCTTTATGTGTTACCATTCAACTACTGTGTTCTCAATATTCATTTGTTCAGGAAAAGGTGACGTACTTTATCCATTCCTTTTGATTTCACTACTACAACATCCTTGTCCTGTCCAGTTATATGACTTTTCCCCCAATGAGAACATTGCTTGATTTATCTGATAAAGTGTATCACGTCCACCAAAATGCCACACAATCCTTGTTGTTTTATTTTTGGCATAAAATAAGACACTATTCTTTCTGATTTCTGGACAATGTCTTACTTTTTCTCATTCTTATAGTATTGGATATCTTCACTTCCATCCTTTCCATTCCCATTTTATGTATAAAAGACCATTCTACTGCAAATATATTGAATCCAAGAGCCTCCCGGAATATGTGGTTTCCATCTCAAAGAAAATTCTGTTTTCCCTGATTTTTCATCCATGCTAGTCACAACCCTCCCATATTTAAATACTAGACACATTCATATAATTAAGAGTTTTCAGCCCTCCTTATTCAGAACCACTTGTATGTATTTTGGATTCAAAACTAACATTATTTTTTTAGTAAAGTCAAATATTACTCTTTTAAAAAATAAAATATCTATTTTGAATTGTCATTTCAAATTATGGTGTTAGTTAAAGAATAATTGTAGCGCCAACTGTACATTCAAAATGGCCAAATGCTGGCACTGGAGTAGGCACAGTATCCGTAGTAAGAGTGGACATGGTGAAGCTAAGTACAGTAAATGGCTGGCAGAGCTATGCACTTTCTACCTACTATGAAAGACACTATTCATTTCATAGAGAGAGGTGTTTTTTTAAAAAAAATGGATTAAGTTTGGATGATACTAAACACTCAATCTGCCCTTTTTCAACTTCATCAAGCTAGCCAAACTAACCCATTTTTCATGCTCTAGCAGTGAAATGGTTTCGTTAGTTTATTATACCTCCTTGCCAATGTGACTGAAGAAGTTGCAGTATTGGTTTATCAGGAAATATAACCAACAAGGGAGCAAAATACTACAGCATTTCATTTCATCTCGCTCTTTTTCCTGACTTGCTTCCAGAAAAGAAAAGTGGAAGACTGTAACAACCACCGGTATTTTAATTATTCTTCTAAATGCTTCCTGATCTTACACCCACTTTTTGAGGAAAAAAAGTTTATGTACCCTTTTTGTCATAATTATTTTATTCAGTTCCAGAATAAACTGTATTTTCAATCTGTTCTTGATAAAACCACAAGATATAAGAAATCTGTTTAAATTTAGCCAAAAATCACAACCTGACTTTTCAAAACTATGTCACACATAGTGAGGAGTATTATTATTATTATGACTCATAGTTTTAAAAAAAAACAACTCTATGAAGAAGCACAGACACCTCCTCATAGAAAACTTTGAAATCCTTAGCAACCATGAAACAAAGTCTTACCTTTAAGCAGCATCAAATCACCTGACATTTCCACCATTTTATTCAGAAGGCAAATAAATTGATGGATTATTCTGTAAAAAATCAGAAGCTAATTTGTACTAGGTGCTCACTAGAGAGTGCCTGCAGACAGAATGCATTGGGGGGAGGGCATAAGAAACTTCAAAAAACATAAATAATCTTTTTTCTACATTTTTCAATGTATTAGCATATGATGAAAGAGAAGTCTTCAAAAGTAAGATATTAAGTTGGTCAAATCTCTTCCACTGCTTGTGTAAGGCCCCATCTACACTGTCATATAATCCAGTTTCTGAATGCAAATTATCTGCTTTGAACTGAATTATATGCTATATAATCCAGTTCAAAGCAGAGAATCTGGAATCTGATGTGGTATTGGGGGCTGTGCAGTGGTGGTGTGGAGGGATGAGAATATAATTTTGTGATGTGTGCTGGGAAAAGCATTTAATTTTGTTGTACAACGTACAATGACAATAACGTTATTCTATTATGTATTCTATTATATTCTATTCAGAAACTGGATTATATGGCTGTGTAGATGAGGCTTCAGTTAGTTGAACCTCATCTCACAGAATCATAGAATAATAGAGTTGGAAGAGACCACCTGCCATGCAGGAAAAAGCACAATCAGAGCACCCTTGACAAATGGCCATCCAGCCTCTGTTTAAAAATTTCTAAGGAAGGAGCTCCTCTGCGTGGAAAACATTCTTCTACATTGTTTGCCCCAGACAACCTGATGCTTGCATGTTTTTGTATTTCCGTTTGCATGCCTTTGTTTCTGACCTCAGGTAAACCTATAATAGGGTGTGCTTTTTGACAATATTTGTTCAGCAGAGGTTTGCTTTTGTCTTCCTCTGAGGTCGAGAGGATGTGACTTGCCCAAAATCAGCAATTTGTTTTTAATAGCCAAACGAAGATTTTGACTCTGGTCTCCACAGTCTTAGGACTTAGGGTTGATGTGAGGTTAGATCAGACTTATATGGTCTAAATACTGCATGAGGCAAATCCAGATTAACACAGGTTGTCCTCAAATTATGTGGAGTTACGGTAGCTGGGCTGGTTACTAAACAGACATCAGCAGTTAATCCCAAGAGGCAGGTGGATTGTGGTGTTGTGGCTATCACTAGCTATAACACGAGGGAAGTTGAGGTCCCCTTCATAATCCCTACCAGGGGCACTGAACTGTGTTTGACATGGCTGGATATCAGGGACTCCCTGCCGCCTTCAAGGCAGCTCAGGGTGTCACTATCTAGCTTCCAAATGGGCTCAATCCAATATTTGGGACACCTGATTGAGCCTGCTTCATGGGTCAGTGTAAAAGGGGCCTTAGTCCAACACTCATAATACTATGCTAGCACCATTACGACTTAAAGATGTCTGTCTTGACCACAATATGGTTTAATTCATATTACTCAAACAATGCAGCAATAACAAAATCAGCAACAACAAAAACTCACAACTACTTGGCTTTGCTGTATAAATGTACTACTACACGCTGGAACAAAATTGCCTATTGAAAAAACTGCTTGAACTTTTAACATTCAAGTTTAAGTGGAAGGGAACGTGATTACTTTCCTCTAAGATTTCTAGGTCCAGGTCAAAGATCAGAGAAAAAACCCTAAGAAACACAAGGGTAGTCATGGTACAACATGGATGTCCTTTAGGTAGGACTACAACTACAACTGCAACTAGCAACCAGCAACTGTCACTTGTATTTATTTATTTATTATTTATTTATTTATTCCTTCTTATATTCCGCTCCTCCCAGCAGGCTCGGGGCGGATCACAGCATAAAACCCGGCTAACATGTGGCATTCATGTCGCCGTACAATAAAAACATAAAACATACAACATTGGTCCCGAGATTAACAGTTGTGTCAAATCATGGCGTTCCAGTGTCAAACTGTTGGTCAGAAGATGAATACGTTCGGCTAATTCACCTAGCCGAAGGCCAGTCTGAACAGGGCGGTCTTACAGGCCCTGCGGAACTGAATGAGCTCCCCGGCGGCACGGACGTCATCTGGGAGAGAGTTCCAGAGTACCAGTGCCGCCACGGAAAAGGCCCTTTGCCTGGTCACGGACAGATGGCAGGTGCGGACCGATGGAATTAGGAGAAGATTAGACTCCCCTGAACGTAGTGACCTCGGGGGTACATATGGGGCAAGGCGGTCCCTCAAGTACGCAGGCCCTAGGCCGTGTAAGGCCTTAAAGGTTAACACCAACACCTTGAAGGCAATTCGGTACTCAACAGGCAGCCAGTGCAGTTGCCGAAGAATGGGCGTGATATGCTCCCTCACTGGCGTACCCGTCAGCAGCGAGCAGCGGCATTCTGCACTAGCTTGAGTTTCCGGTGTCACCAAGGGAGGCCAACGTAGAGGGCGTTACAGTAGTCTAGTCTCGAGATGACCGTCGCTTGGATCACCGTGGCCAGGTCATCCCTGGAGAGGTAGGGTGCCAGTCGCCTAGCCTGTCGTAGGTGAAAGAACGACGCCCTGCTGGCCGCAGAGACCTGGGTCTCCATGGTCAGCAGGGGGTCCAACTGAACGCCTAGGCTCTTAACAATCGGCGACAGATAAGCCGTTCGCCATCCAGGGTAGGCAACCGGCACTCACCCCCCCCCCAGGCCGACCAGGCCACAAGATCTCCGTCTTCGACGGATTCACCTTCAGCCGGCTGGCCCGCAGCCAACCAGTCACGGCTTCGAGGCACCGATGGAAACAATCGGGTACAGTATCCGGCCTGCCGTCCATTCTCAGCAGAAGCTGGGGGGGAGAGGATGGCCCCCTGGGGGACCCCACAATCAAGTGAGGTTCTCCCGGAGACCTCCCCGCCCCCCTCCACACGTTGTCCCCAGCCCCGGAGGAAGGAGGCCACCCATTTAAGGGCAGTCCCCCCAACCCCGGCGCCGGCTAAACGGTGGGTTAACAAGGCATGATCTACAGTATCGAAAGCTGCCGTCAGATCTAACAAGACGAGCAGTGCCGATCCACCCTGGTCCAGCTGGCGAAGTTGGTCTGTAATGGCGACAAGCACGGTCTCTGTCCCGTGCCCAATACGGAAGCCGGACTGGTAGGGATCAAGTCCAGCTGTGTCTTCCAAGAACTGCTGCAGCTGATCCGCTGCTGCCCTCTCAATTACCTTGCCTAAAAAAAGGCAAGTTGGAAACTGGCCGGTAATTGGAGGGAGCCGAAGGATCTAAATTCGGCTTCTTCAGCAGCGGTCTCACCATTGCCTCTTTTAATCCCCCGGAAGACTCCTTGCTCAAGGGAGCTATTTATGATCGTGCCCAGGGGGCCTCGTAGTCCCTCCCGGCAAGCTCTAACAAGCCAGGAGGGGCACGGGTCGAGGGAGCATGTAGTAGGTCTAGCAGCAGCTAGTAACTTGTCGACAGCTGCTCGCCCAGCGGTTGGAAACGGGTGAAGGTGGACCCGCCGAGTGGCGGCGGGGTCTCGAGCTCACTAACTGTGTCAAATGTGGCAGGAATGTCCCGGCGGAGGGTCGAAATCTTGTCGGTAAAGTAACTCTGGAAAGCCTCAGCGGAAGGCGCCAAACCCCTATCATTTGGGACAGTTGGGATTGCTGTCAGCGACCGAATTATTCTAAACAATTGCGCTGGGCGTGAGTTAGCCGACTCTATCAGGGAAGAATAGTAACCTTTTTTCTTTAAACTGTTTATAAGCCGATTTCGACGCCGTCACGGAGACTCCGCCACACGTCCTCTAGCTGTCTCCTCCTCCGTTTCATCGCCCGCAGCTCCTCGGTAAACCAAGGCGAGCGATTCCTACGGGGGGAGGAGAGCGCCTGGGGGCGATCTCGTCTAGGGCCATGGAAAGTCTGGCATTCCAGTAATCCACTTGCCCGTCGACTGAGTCGCTGGGAAGTTCCCATTCCCTTAGAGCATTCAGGAACCTAATGGGTTCCATAAGTCTCTTCGGCGAACCAAAATAGGCTCGGCACCCTTACCGGGGGAGGGAACCACCCCCAGCCGGACTTCCAGGACCCTGTGATCCGACCATGGAACCTCCATAGTGGAGGCTAGGGTCACGTTAATTCCGCGGCGAAGATCAAATCCAGGGTGTGCCCGGCCTGATGCGTGGGACCGGTCTTACAAAGTGAGAGTCCTAGTGTCTCCATGGTGGACACCAGGTCCATGGCTGCTGCTGAGGGGGTATCGGCGTGGACATTGAAGTCCCCCAAGACAATAAGCTTAGGGAACCTCAATGCCCACTCCGCGACCACCTCCAGCAGCTTAGGCAGATTATATCTGGTGGTATGAGTCCTCCACCAGATATAATCCTATTTCCAAGCCTGTTTATTACCAAGCAATTCAGACACTTGTAGGAAAGGCAAATGCAAAAGATTACACATTCAATCCCTGGTGTCTCTGGTCAAGTTTGGAAAATGATGAAAATCCACAAGTATTCAGAAAACATTATAATGCCTTAGAATCCAGCTGAAAGATCAGTGTCCTGGATGAGATACTGTAGGTTACTATGTTTTGTGTTACTATGTTCTAAATATCTTCACATTATTTGACCATTATAGTATTCAAGCTTTTGACTGGGCATACTTGCTTTAACTAGTTTCTTGAATTGTTAAAAGAAAGCATGTTCTTTTTTTAAATACCCAAGAATAAAAAAGTGAGCCAAAAATAAGTCACTGATATTATTTAAAGGGGAAACAAACCACCATGATTTTTAACATTTCCTCAAACTACTGAATTAAAAAGTATCATATTAAGTGCATAGTGTAGTGGAAGAAAATTCTCCTGCCTAAGGCTTATCAATTGATGTTTAAAGAAACCAGAAAACATTTCGTTTTTGTTTTATAGTTACCATATGTAGAGAATAATTTCAATATATTTTGGCTACAACAGAGACAAAAAAAATAAAAAGTTAATTTTCTTTTCAGAAATTCTCTCTCAGTACAAAGAATGAGAAAGGGGAAAAAAGAGTGAAGGGGGAGAGAAGTGGGGGGGTATAAGAAAAGATAGAGGGAGGGGGAATGAGAGAGAGAGAGAGAGAGAGAGAGAGAGAGAGAGAGAGAGAGAGAGAATGGATCCAAAGTAAATATCTGCATGCCTGGTATATTGTTCCCTTTAATATATTTTTACCCTCAGGAAACATTTATGTTTTGATGCCTATCTTGCAAACACTTGGAACTGGTTAAGGGGCCAGGAACAACTTCTCTTTCACTGTGATTCCTATTAGGTCTTACTCTTTGCTTGTTGTATTTCAATTGTTCCAAGTCACACTTTTCTGAAAAACATCCCCAGTGGTGCAGTTATAGCCATAAGGTCTTATTAATGGAATCCCATGGCGAAACAGTTTAAAATGCTCCTCATTTTTCAAATGTGCCCAGAAGTAACTAGAGCATCATTTCTCTTTGATGCCAGGAATAACATTGTGGCCATTGTAGTGTCTGGCAGTTTTGAAATTTACCCATCAACCCTAAACATATAATGGACCCCAATTTAACAGTAGAAAATCAACATTTGATCAAAACAAAAACTTGCATGGACAAAAGATATTTCTCCTTCTGACAAAGTATAAATCAGAAGAGACATCCATGATTGAAAATTCAGATCTGAAAATAGAATAATTTCATCTGTAACTATAACTATTCCTGCATTCTGGTTTTGGGGGGAAAGAAGTATATGATAAAGATGATGATGATGATGTTAAACTCAACCATATCCCCCAAACCCCAACAAACAAGACATTTTCTTGTTTGTATGTATTTAATGTTAGTGTTTATCTTGTAATTTTAATGATTGGGTCAAATTATAAGTTATTTGATGTCAAGTTGCTGAGACACTATAGTTTAGATCTGAATAGTCACTGTAAATAAAATCACTTATTCTCCTGACCAGAGCAGATTTTGAAAAGCAAAGGAGAGAGAAAAGAAAACTGGTGCTTACAGATTAAGTATCCCTTATCCAAAATGCTTGGGACCTAAAGTATTTTGAATTTTGGAATGCCTTTATTTTCAATGAGATATCTTGGAGATAGGACCCAGGTCTAAACACCAAATTCATTTATACCTCATAAAAACCCTGTACACATAACCTGAAGGAAATTTCATGTAGTGAACAATTTTATGCACAAAGCAACATTTTCGTACATTGACCATCAAAAGCAGCGGTATTACTAACTCAGCCACCCATATGGATGATTTTGAAGTATTTCAAAATTCCAGATAAGGAATGTTCTCCAACTATTAGCACAATTGATGAATATCTGCAGAAAGAAGCATTTTTACAGTTTCTCCTTGAAAGCAATTTTCTTAGTACTGCAATACAATTTCAAAAATCACTAGACTTTGGAAGTCTTTTAACAATTTGGGGTTTATTCTGCTCAAAATTTGTTTGTTTTGAACAGCAAAGATCTTTTTCCATGATGAATAATAATAGTAAACTTCTTTTATTTAGCCCCCACCCTTCAATCCTTCCATTCCAACCTGAAAACATGGATGTTCAGACAGGCCTTTGAATGGGCCCATATGAAACTGACACTTGCCACCATGTGAAATTAATGGCAGTTAGTTTTATCTACTGTTGTTTTAAAATTGTATTATTTTGATTTTGTGCTGCATGTGTTGAGGGGGGTTGTCATAATTTTATGTGACTTGTTTTATACTTTTGTACCATTTTTTACTTGTTGTATGTTATATGTGCACCCTGGAGGGCCTTGTAAGCTGCCTTGAGTTCCTTTGGGATCAAGATAATTGGTGCCATCCAAGAATCCCTGCAGCTGGAAGACATGCAAATCAGTTATGTGTAATTTTTCCAAGACTAAGACTTGAACTGCAAAAGTCATAATCCAGTCAGGATTTTTCTCAATAGGCCTACCCAACAGCAAAACAAAACAAAACAGCATGTTTTAACTATTTTCCAGTTTTCTTTCCATCCCTATGAGGGGGAGGTTCAGTGGGTAGAGGTCAGCTCAGAGAACCTTTAGATCTTTTTGTGTATGTGTTTTTAGGACTTAAAATTTCATCATCTGACTCTCTGAGCAGCTAATATTTAATGATACTGCCAGTATGAGTTTATCAATGCTGCTGCTTTACAGTTGTTGTCTTGAGCTGGTTTTATACACTGCTTTAGGAATAATTTCTCCATAAATGACTTCACTGGGTCTTATTCTTTGTTGCATATGTTTTATAATATGGTTTCCCTTATGGGTTAAATTATTGCAAACAATTACAATCCAGCACTCTTTCCCCCACCTTCCCAATGCAACTCTTTTAAAACTAGGACTCTGAACAGCATCAAGTCTCTGTTTTCTTTGTAAATACAGAGCTACAAAATTTCAACAAGTCAGGCCTTGTGTGCCCCTCCAAGAGATTGATGACAAATCACATTATTTTTCTCTTCTATGCAACACTCCACAATTATAACTGTGTCTGTCAAAACATTGGCACATTTTGTTGGAGGCATAGGAGACCTTTCTATTTAAAAAAACTGAGCTGAATTGGAATTTATGCTTCTCTTTGGCTCTCACAATAGCAGAAACAAATATGATTATGCAATCCAATATTTGAGACATAAGAAGTGATCTCCTACTAATTCAGCTCAGAATATTATTCCAATTAAGTCTGTTCTCTACAATTATTTTACCCCAAAGAGGGAGGAGTTGCAAATCTTTTGACACCAAATATTGAATTTGTATGTTTTACCTATCGCAAATACCTAAGACTCCTCAAACGCTTTCATCAGCGCTCTCTTTGCACAATCCTAAATATACACTGGACCGACTATGTGACGAACGTTGCTGTCCTTGAGCAAGCAGGGATCACTAGCATTGAGGCCATGCTATTGAGAACACAGCTGCGCTGGGCATGGCACGTCTCTAGGATGGAGGACCACTGTCTCCCAAAGATACTACTCTATGGTGAACTCGCCACGGGTCAGCGCAATGGTATGAGTCCTTCCTAAGAATATTCGTTCGCGAAGTAATGCCGAGAGATGTTTTACATATTTCTTCATAAATGTAGGGAAAAAGTTTAGTAAATTGTACTCACTCTCATGATAATGTGTTTTAAGTCACCTTATACACAAGCAATCATGAAATAACATCAGAGGGAATGTACATTTCTGGAATGCAGAGTTTATTCTGAGTATCATTTCTATGAATGAGAAGGAAGAAGAAGAACAATTACTTTTGTAAATGGTTATAGAAGTAGTGATCAAATTTTTTTGTAAAAAGTCAACACCTGGAGAGAAGAATGGAATTCCATAATCTAGTGTGCTAATACTGTTTTGCGGTTAAAATGTGCCCATTTATCAAGATAATCCCAAAGAATCCTGAATTTCATAACTATGATAATAAACTGACTATGCAGAATGAGGGATTCAGAGCTAGTACCCTTTTCAAATTTAATACACAAAGCATTGCTCGTGGAATTAGGTTTATAAAGGAAACATGCAGAAATAAGAATATACTATAGAGCACCACAGTCAAAGGAACTTCTGTTGTTTTAATATGCAGTCAGTCACACTACAGCTGTTTAATATGGCGGATAGTTTGCAGGGTGATTTGGAGGGCCTCTGACAGAGTCAGAGATGTGACAGAACAGTCTGATGTGCTGGAAAAGCAAGGAGAAAAGGGAGAAGAGCCAATCTCTGTTTCCTTTTTTCAGAAAGAAAGCAATAAAGTAAAAGGCATTTCCTACAGGTAGCCATTAAATCATTTAGTGCACAGGTCTCTAGAGAGATACCAACCCTTCTTTCCTTTCCAGAATGGGCTGTTTCTGACCATTTCTCATGTGATGCTCAGTGTCTTCACCTGAGTCTCTCGGGATTTTTTCAACTTAAACTCATGCCACAGTTCCTTTGGAGATGGACCTTCACCCATGCATCACTTTCAAAGAATTTTGAATGGGTCTCCAGTGACACTGCCCAAGGTTTCTGTTTTTCTCGTGATAATGTGCTAATGGTCTGAAACCCAGAATATATTCTCCCCACACACCATCATTTGTCAAACTGAGTACATGATGCTTGAAATGAGATGGAGAAAAGGGGAAGATAAAGGAGGGTTAATGTTGCTCTGCTTTCCTTTTCGCTCTTAGTCAGCTCTTCCTTCATTTCAAAAATCTCATATTTGATTGACCATTGGAAATATAAACAGCATTGGAGGTTTTTCCTTTCCATCCAGATTTTTAGACCAGCAACTATCTTTTAAACCAACAACAATAATATAACTTTAGAATATATACAAAACAATGCAATAACCTCACCACTTATCAAGTAAGAAAATATACCATAATGTTTCAACTACTACCAGTTTATTGGCATGAAGCCATAATTCTGATTATTAATATTAAAAGAAAAACTCTACATTAAGTGAATCTACCACCTCGTCACATGCACTGCTGGAATCCCAGTGGTGCATGCGCAGAGGCATAGTGACATGTCACCCCATACCACCCTCTGAAGTGGCTTCTCCGCCCCCATCACATGGGGAGAAGCCTGTTTAAGGAGGCTTGACCCACGGGGAGCTGCTTGTTGAATGATGCTAGTAATTTTGGGGCAGCTACAGAGTGTTTGCACCAGTTCAGCTAAGGAGTCACCCCAGAAGTACTTTTCTGGATTGTGATGAATGCCATTGGGCTCTGTGACTGAAGTAAAAAAATGTCAGTCACCACCACCACAATTTGGACCATGTGAAGAGGTCCTTAGTGACAGTTTGTGTGCGTTGTCACAGGCAAAAGTGCAGTGGAGTCTGGAACAGCATCCTTCAACTTCAAGAACTGAGAACATTGTGGATCATCACATGAAGGTGATTCTGAATATTTCCTCATCCACCATACAGCCCTAACTTTGATCTATAACATTTCTTTTCACAAGCTCAAAACACACTGCAAAGGACATCATTTTGGGGCAGAGGGAAACATTCAAGCATCTGCAAGGAGAGATTTGAAGAACATCTCAAGTAAAGACATTCTCCACTGCTATGAAGAATAGTAGCAATGCTGAAATCACTGTATTCTATTATGACCCTATTTTCAAGGAGTTAAACTGTAATTGCATATATGTTGAATAAAAATATTAAATCACTCTCCTTACTTTTGAGATGGACGATGTATACAGTGTAGATGTTATCCAATCTGTTTGTGCCTGGAGTTTATGGTGTGCACGTTAAATCTGAAGCCACTGCCTTTAATATCTGGTTCTGAGAACCATAAATATCAATAGGGCAATAAGCTAAGATAGAACTACCAGTTCTTCTAAGCCAACATTACAAGTTAGGATAGAACTTTCAGAAAACAGTCAATTCTGCCCTTCCTGATCTTTTTAATGTTCACCAAGAAGGATTTATAGAACCATCTCAGAGTAAAGCAGAGGAGAGTTTCCAAGTAATCAGTACTCATATATTACCCACCTGTAGTACAATCTTTCTGTGACTCAGCTTCAAGTAGGAAATGAACTACTGGATGAATTAATTCCTTAAAAACTGTCAATCCCCCTTTGCTGAGTTTAGTGAAGAGAGATAAACAGGAAAGGATGAAAGGGAGTGGGAGGGTAATTGCCAATTGGTAGATCTGTTCTTTTTTTAATTAGTTTTTATTCACAAAGACAGACAAACATCAAATACAAGACATATACATATACATATACTCAGCCCTTCCCTCCCCTTATTTTTGCATTCCTGGCGAGTTGCCTCATGGCACAAACATACCAGTGACGGGAGCTATACTACATACAACATATATATACTATAGGTAAAACACAGTCACCCCACCCCCCTTAACAACACAAAATTTCCTAACTTCCTTATCGCTTTGGATGGTTCTAATTCTCTTATGCTATAACTTAAGATTTTTCCTTATTTTTATGGTCTTTTGGATTTTCTTTAGATTTACAAGTATTTGTATTTAATACTCCTAATGTAGTTGATAACCTTATCCCAATTTGTTTTTGAGAGTCGATTTTGAGCAATAACTTGGGTCAGTAGGTCCATGTTCATAACGTCTAATACTTTTATTAACCAATTGTGTATTGTTGCTGTTTCTTTAGCCTTCCACATTCTTGCTATACAAATTCTAGCAGCTGTTGTGAGGTAGAAAAAATTGTCTTCATTTTTTTCTATTTGGAAGTCTAGGATTCCTAGTAGGAAGTATTCTAATTTAAACTCAAAATTTATATTAAGAATTTTTTTCATCACTTGTATGTACTTCCCACCAAAATTTCTTCACCACCTTGCACTCCCACCACATATGGAGAAATGTCCCTGTATTCTCCCCACATTTCCAGCAATTACAACTGATCTTGCTTTTACTGCACTTTGCAAGTTTTTCTGGCATAAGGTACCACCTGTAGAATACCTTCATCCAGTTGGTAGATCTGTTCTGATTAATTTTTTTAAAAAACTATGGGAAACAGAGCACACAATTTATTTCTTGTCATTTGTTTTGCAGCAGCATGAAGAATATGAACATCACTTTTTGAGTTGCAGACAAGTGTAACACCTTAAGGAAGCTAGAAATGCATTATTCAATGCTCTTGAATTAATGAATATATAAAAATGGATGTACAGCACAGAGTAATATAAAAATAACTTTATTGAACAAATATTACACCATGAGATAGAGATGAAAACTATTTAAGAGTAATAAGTGTATATATGTGTATGTGTGTGCGCGCGCCTATATATATATATATATATATATATATATATATATCACAGATTCGTGACTCAACAGAGAAAGATGATGACTTACATCAAAAAGCATTAAAAGAATTGGTAGAAGTTATCTCAGAACCACTGGCAACAAACTTAGAGAACTGGAGAATCCCACCAGCCTGGAAGAGGTCAAATGTTGTTGTTGCTGCTGTTATTGTTTCCAAACATTCTTTAAAGATAGCCTTATATAGAGTGTGTTACAGTAATCCAAATGGGGTGTAACTAAGGCATGAACCATTATAGCCAGAACCATCATCTCAAAAATGGGTGTAGATAGCACATAAGTTTTATATGTGCAAAGGCTCTTCTGGCAACCACAGAAACCTAGGCTTCCAGGTTCAACATTGATTCCAAAAGTACCCCAGAACTGTGGACCTGTGTCTTCAGGGGGAGTGTAACTTCATCCAGCATAGGCTGAATCCCCATTTTCTGATCTGTCTTGCAACTCTGGCCTCCAGACTCCTAGTCTAACACTCAAGCCACTGCACCATGGTGGCTATTCAATTTGCAACTCCTATGAACAAAGGTTTGACTGAATAGCCCCATGTTACTCTCATGCCAAAATAAGACCTGGGGCAATACCAGCAAGACTTTCAGGGCATCTGAATAATTAAAATAAATATTTAAGAGCTTTGCTGTTTTTTTAGCAATGAAACAGGTTCAAGCTTCTTAAGCCCTCTCATGGCTCTCCACATCATGCACAACCTATGTATTGAATTCTAAAAAGTACACGTCTGTACTTTGTGACCCTAGTCTTCAGCATACTCTTTCTAGATTATATAGCAAATAATGCTTATTATTTATGCAGCTGTGATATCAGGTTAACTCCCTGCAGAACAAATTACCTTGCATGACGTCTAACCGTGCCATGACCAAAGCATTCTGAGGAAGAGCTAGTCAACCTTGTCTCAACTCTCCATCAAGAATGCTTTGATGTTGCAAGTTCCTTGCAGCAACTGGAACCAGTAAGCCTTTTCAAGTAAAGCTGGATCTGTTTACAGGCAATTCATAAAGTTGGTTGATTAGCTGAACCCTAAACGTGTTCACCAATGGTTCCTTGTCATCCTGTAGAGAAGTGACCAGTGGGGTGCCACAGGGTTCAGTCATGGTCTCAGTTATATTCAACATTTTATCAATGACTTGGGCAATGAAATAGAAGGCATGTTTATCAAGTCTGCATATGACATCAAATTGGGAGGGATAGCGAATGCTCCCAAGGACAGGATCAGAATTCAACTTGACCTAAACAGATTAGAGGTTTACCCAGTGTGACAAAATAAACTTCAACAAAGGAAAATGTACTGTACAGATTTTTAAATTAAAAAATGCATAGATCTGGCTCGAAAACAGGACATGTGAAAAGGATCTAGGAATTTTAGTAGACCATAAGCTGAATGAGAGTCAACAGTGTGATGCTGAAGCTTTAAAAACTAATGTGATTTTATACTGCATCAGTAGAAATATGTCTAGAATGAAAGAAATAATAGTATTTGATCAGGCTTCCCCTGGAATACTGTTCTGAGCAACACAATTCAGAATAATATCACTAATCTGAAATGTGTCCAGAGGAGGGCGTAGACATATGCTGGAGAAGTGACATGATAGCTGTGTCTAAATATTTTAATGGATACCATATTGAAGCTGGTTTTCTGCTGCTCCAGAGAATAGAACACAAAGCAATGGATTCAAATGAATGAATATATTATATATATATATATATACACACACACACACACACACACACACACACACACACACACACACACTAGCTGAACCCGGCACGCGTTGCTGTGCCCTATTTAGGAGATGTGAGATGTTAGTGGGTATGTGTACATGTATGTATGTATGTATGTTAGGCATGCTAAAATTGAAATGGAAATCTAATTGATTCGTTAGAAATTCGTAATTAATGGGACTTTTGTTGTTTTACGGCTCACTGTCGTGAACCCGGAAGTAGACTTCCTTTTACGGCACTTCGCGGCGCCATTTTTGTATCTGGGCCGTAAAGCATTCGTATGGCTTCGTTGCCCTTTTTAAGCGTGTTTTGTCATTGGCTGAGGAGAAAGGCCCCCGCACGCCTCTCTGCCTCTCTCTAGCCTCGATCCAGGCTAGAGAGAGCAGAGGGGTCTGAGCGCTTCCAGCTAAAATATAAGCCACCCAGGCTTGGGTCGGCTTATATTTTAGCTGGGTGAGCCTCCGCGCACTCTGCTTCTCTCTAGCCTGGATCCAGATCCAGAGAGAGAGGCGGAGAGGTGCTGGCCTTTCCAGCTAAAATATATAAGCCGACCCAGGCTTGGGTCGGCTTATATTTTAGCTGAAAGGCGCTCCGCACACCCCTCCGCTTCTCTCTAGCCTGGATCCAAGCTAGAGAGGCGGAGAGGTTGAGGCGCCTTCCAGCTAAAATATGCCGACCCAGGCTTGGGTCGGCTTATATTTTAGCTGGAAAAGCCTCCGCGCACCCTCTGCTTCTCTCTAGCCTGGATCCAGGCTAGAGAGAGGCGGAGAGGCGCGCGGGGCACCTTTCCAGCTAAAATATAAGCCGACCCAGGCTTGGGTCGGCTTATATATTTTAGCTGCTGGAAAGGCGCTCACGCGCAGCCCTCTGCTTCTCTCTAGCCTGGATCCAGGCTAGAGAGAGGCGGAGAGGCTGCTGGGCGCCTTTCAGCTAAAATATAAGCCGACCCAGGCTTGGGTCGGCTTATATTTTAGCTGGAAAGGGGCCGCGCCTCTCTGCCTCTCTCTAGCCTCGATCCATGGATCGAGGCTAGAGAGAGGCGAGGGGTGAGCGAGGGCACCGCGAGCGGGGGAAGAGGGGCGAAGAAGAGAAAAGAAGGGATGGGGAACCAAAGAGCAAAGGAAGGAATGAAAGAAGAGGATAGAGAAGGAAGAAAGGAGGGAAAGGGAAATAATAAGGGCGGGGGAGAATCGTACTTCACTTTCACAATTGTCCTGAGAGCTAGTAGCTAGTAGCTACTACCTCTTATATTTATGTTATACATTACAGCTCCACTTAATTGCACTGCAGAGGTGAAGGGGACTGTTCCCCCTTGATTTTTAACTGTTTCCTGCTTTTCCTACTTTAGAACCACTTTAGAATTTCGTTAGTACTTAAGTTACATTTTAGCACTTTTGGAAAAATTTTTGTAAGTCTTTGATATACTAATCAAAAAAAAAATCCCCCATTTGATTTTAGAATCCCGATTTTAGGATTCTAAACCAACCCTAATGTATGTGTCGGGAAGAGGTGGCTCTCAATCACTCTCTCTGTCTTCCATTATCTCTGTTTCACTCTCTGTACCTCTTGGTTTGTGTCTCTCTCTGTCTCTCTCTGTCATGGTGGTGGGGGAGGTAGTGGGATGTAGTTGGGAGGATGGGAAGAGGCGGTGGAGGTGGGCATTGCGGCGGCCGTGTGTTCCGGGCCCGGAAGGGGCTTGGAGATGGTGTAGGAGGCGGGCTGGGCCAGGGGACTACAGTTCCCAGAAGGCCCTGAGCGGCCAGTTTGCTGTTTCCTGCCCTGTCTCCGCCCCGGGTCCCAAACAGGAAGGTGGCCGGCGAGAGAGGGCGAGGACGCAGCGGGAAAGGTGTCCGTGCGACCCGGCTCCATGCGGCGCCTGGAAGGTAAGTGAACTACACCTCCCAGAAGGCTCCGCGCCGCTCGCTGGGAACGGGCCGCCGCGGAGCCTTCTGAGAGGTGTAGTTCACTTACCTTCCAGGCGCGGCATGGCGCCGTGTGGCACGGACGCCTTTCCCGCGGCGTCCTCGTTCTCTCTCGCCGGCCGCCTTCCTGTTTTGGATCCGGGCCGCGGCGCCGCCTCCTTGGCCTTCTGACCCTCTCCTTGGCCGTTGGCCAGCTGGTCCTGGCCGAAGGCGGCCAAGGTTGCAGGCGCGTGTCCCGGGTTGAGGAGCAGCTTGGACGTTGTGGAGAAGGGGGGCACAGCGGCGGCGGCGCGGGTGGGTTCAGGCAGCGGGTGAGAGGCGTGTCGTGTCCGGGTTGGTGGCAATGTGTTGGCGCGTGGAGGTGGGGTGGGGGGGGTTGCGTTGGAGGAGGAGGTGCGCGGAGTCTTAGCTGCCGCCACGGCCGCCGCCGTTCGCGCATGCGTGGAAATGTTGTTTTTCGGGGGTGTTTTTGAGGGGGTTGCGTTGTGTTTTGGGGTGTTTTTATGGGCCCTATAGGAACCCAGGAGTATGGATCAGTGGCCTTGCGAGTTTTGTGTTTGTGGGACATGTAGTTTTCGCGCCTATTTGCCGGTTACCACGACCACTCTCTTTTTATATATATAGATTAGGCATGGTTTAGAACCCAAAAATAGGAAATCAAAAATCTAATGGGGGGGGGGGGATTTTTTTTATTAGTAATAGGAGGACTTACAAAAAAATTTCCCAAAATTTCTAAAATGTAACTTATTTACTAACGAAATTCGTTAGTAGTTCGTATGCCAGCGCATGAGCATTCCAGATGGTTTTGGCCTACAACTCCCAGAAATCCTAACAGCTGGTAAATTGGCTGGGATTTCTGGGAGTTGTAGGCCAAAACTTGAATAAATCACACTGAATTCTAGATGGGACTCTCCAAATAGGAAGGAGGGAGCAAAGGAGGGAGGGAGGGAGGGGGGTATTCTATTCTTGGAAGCAGCAAAAGAAAAGGAGGAGGAGCCCCCCTGGCTCCTCGCTGCCTCTCTCTCACCCGATCCCGAGGAGCGAGGGCCCAAGTTTGCCCAGGCTGGTCATATACCTACATTCCATGCACATGCAATAATACAGCAGTAATAACAATGGGTATAAGAAGAGGTAAAATTCAAACCGAAGTATTCTGACTGGTCCCTGCCTCATGCGGTACAAATAGGCTCTTCTCTGTGAGCCCAGGAAAAGCCAGCGTTTTCTGCTTGGGTGCACACACATACATATTCTTTGGGGGGCCGGGCTAATCAGAGAAGAGCCCGTTTGCACCGCATGAGGAGAGACCAGTCAGAATACTTCGGTTTGAATTTTACCTCTTGTTATTGTTATTACTGCTGTGTTATTGCATGTGCATGGAATGTAGGTATGACCAGTTGGATTACTTATAATATTAGGCACTTACAGTAGCATGCATTCTATTATACATTAGGTTGGTTTCTCACCCCAATACTCTTTGATGCTTTAGATCCTGGCAGGGCAGGAGAGGCAGGGAAGCCTGGAAAAAATGTAAACAGAGAGGTTTACTCAAGTAAATCCACAAAGGAGGGCCCTTCATCCAAAGTGCCCTCCTTTGCAGAGATTTACTTGAGTACACCTCTCTGTTTACATTTTTTCCAGGCTTCCAGCCGAAAGAAGGAGCGAGTTTAGGGCTTGCCTTGCCATAATACTTATTGGCAAGGGAGGCGGGAGGGTGGTGAGAGAGAAGGAGGGTGCCCCCCCCCTTATGACCTAATAATGACACTTAAGAAAATCCTGGCCCCCGAAGTTCGAAAAAGAAAGTCCACTTCCTGGTTGGCGTTCCAGGTGCGGAAATACTCGAAAGTAGCATTTCTTACGAATTTCTTACGAAACGAATCATTTTCATAACTTTTTTCTCATGCCTAATATATATATATTCATTCCACCTTAGTTTTAGAAAGAGCAGGCTGCTGGTTAGAGCTGTTTGGCAATGGAATATGCTGCCCCTCAGTGTGGTGGAGTCTTCCTCTTTGAAGATGTTTAAAGAGACTCTGGATGGCCATCTATTGGGGTGCTTTGATTGTACATTCCTTCATGACAGAATGGGGTTAAACTGGATGACCCTGGTAGTCTCTTCCAGTTCTGATTCTATGATTCTATCAAGAAGTAGGATAGATCTGAGTTGAGCCTTATGTGTCAAGACTGGATGCTGTTCCTATACTTCACATAGTTGGGTGAATAATTCTCATGTTTAGCCTGATACTGCAAGCACTGGACATTCCTTTAACCCTGGTTAAATAAACATATCGTATTTGTTTGTATATGCTTCAGTTGAGTACATCTCCACTCCATTCATGTAAGTGAACATTGAGACATATAGAATATGCTGTCTGGTAGAGGTTGGCTGGATCAAGTCAACTTTATTTTCCAGAATCATCTAATCTCTATTTCGCAACACATAATTTAATTTAGACGCTGAATAGATGAGCTTTGCAACATTTGTTGGCAACCTTTGAGTTTCCGTAATAAGCGAAAGAAAGAGGTTCAGTTACACCTAGCAGTTCAGCTTTTACTCTTGCTTGTATGTTGCTATTTGATACGAGACTCTGCTATATCTTTAAAATAAATGTAATGTAGATGCTGTCTCCTCACCATTGAGTCAGATTTCCTAATCTAAAATTTTATAGTAGGCTAGGCAGTAGTACTTTTTATCTACACTGCTGCCACTTGAACAGACCAATATCTAGCTTGAAAAAAGAATGGCATGAAATCAAGCCCTTTTCTCTGATTGTTCACTGTCCGCGAGCCATTTCAGTTTCTGTTGACATCCTCTTTCAAAGGTCTGAAGTCCAGTTAGTCTTCACTTAAGGTAATTATTCATAAGAAAATTCTAATGATTTTAATTTGATAGATGATATCTCTGTGAGGAAAAATAATAACCTTGAATCTGGTATTAACCTGTGGTGGGAAAACCAGCCAGGGATTATTTCCACCAAAAAGCTTGGAAGCTCTTCAATGGGTGGGGGTAGAAGGGAGAAATCAGACATAGAAAAATGAAGTAAAGGTGGGAGGTTCTTTGCCAAGGCTGGCTTCTACTTCAATATTTATTCATTTGGTTTTGGGTTTCAGAATTCTGTCTGATAGTTCACTACACTTGATTTCAGATAATGCTAGTAAGAAATTGATATAGAAATTTTCGAGCTTTCAATGTTAATCGGAATTGATTTTATAACTGCTGATTGTGTCTCCAGTAGAAGTTATGGTTAACAGTTTCACTTCTTTCATGTTGAAATGCTTTATATTCTCCAACTTTGTGACAGCATTATTAGTTATATTTTATAGATTAAGAATAGATATTCAGATATTAAGGTCTCATTTGAGACCAACAATGGAGTCACAAAAGGAGAACTTATTTGATTGTAGAATAACTAAGTGTGAGAACAATGCTAACCTATACAATATACTAGCTGCTTTCCACTGCTCATTTATTCACAATTTAACCAGGTGTCAAATGAGGTGTGTAATACTGCCAACCTTATAGGCTCATTAATCTTGATTCAGCTCCCCTCCACATCATAATTAAAAGGCAGGAGAAGAATACAGCTTTTCAGTAATATGCACCCATTTTCTATTCTAAGGAAGGAAATAGCGGAGACAGACAGATTGTTATGCTTACCATATGAAAGAAACAAATCTGAAAAATTAGATTGTGTGGTACTTCCCTGGAAAAGAAAATGCCCTGCATTTAAAATCTGGAGCCTTGTGTCCCCCAGATGTTCTTTTGATGTTTAGTACAAGCAGGAATTGGCAAATTCAAACTGAAAATTTCCTTTAGGTAAAATTCTTTTTCCTCTTTCTTTTTTCCCTTCTCATTTTGAGAACTAGCCAATATGGAGATTTCCTTTCAATCTCATAAAGATGTTTACAAAAATTGCTTCACCCATTGCTCAATGTATGGATGCAAACATAGAAGGTAAGTCATGAAAAATTCAAATGTGCAAAAAATACACAACATCTAATGTAGGCAAATGTTTAAATCTAAACCATAGAAAATGTATTCCTCTTGGGAGCATTGACAAAACACATTTTTCATCTGTAAGACATTCCATTCATTTCCAGGGCAAAATACTGATAGCTTTTCAGCTCCAGGGGTTCCTGGATGAAGCAGATCTATTTCAGTCTGGTTTTAGGGATGGAAACAGCTATGGTCATCTTGGTGGATGACCTATACAGGGAACTGGGCAGGAGGAGTGTGTTCATGTTGGTTCTCCTGGACATCTCAGCAGTTTTTGCTGCAATAGATTATGGTATCCTTCTGGGTTGTGTCTCTGGGATGCTCTGAGATATTATTCTAAGTAGTATTCTTGGCCTTTTTGGAGCCTCTCGGGTTTCTGTAATTCACCTGTGCTATTTATGAAGGTTGGAACTTTAATCATGCCAACACTGCTGTAAAGATGCCACACAACAAAACCAAAGAATGTCACATACACCGCATGTTAGTTACATACCTACCTTACCTCTGAGCAAAAAGGTTCGCCATTCCTATATCATGCACATGTGGAGTGAGGCGAAGAACTGAGCCGTGTATTTGCTTGTGGTCTAAAGTAAGTGTTGTCACAATGTTTTCAAAACAAGAACAATGGAGTTGGATAAAGATTGAATGTGCCAGAGGTTTTACAGCATGACAGTGTCATCAAGGTCTTCAAGAGGCTTGCAGGGAATCTGCATTGCCTTACAGAACAGTGGCAAGGTGGGTAAAAAACTTCAACGAAGGACGCCAAAATGTGGCAGACATGCATCGGCCAGGTCATCCTAGTGTCAGCGAAGCAGAAGTGAATGCTGTTGCCACACTCACTAATAGACAGTGATCGACTCCATACAATTCGTGAGCTGGCCTGAAACACAGGATACTCCCCAGACTTAAGCCCTTGTGACTTTGACTTAATTCCTAAGATGAAGGAATCACTTTGTGGCATTTGCTTCAGAACTGTTCCAGAGTTTCTTGTGGCAGTAGACTGCTCCATTCGAACTATCAACAGAACAGGCGCTGCAACAGGTGTCCTGTGATTTCCACATCATTGGAAGTGGGTTGTACACAATGCTGGTAACAATATTGAAGGACTGTAAAACTTGGTGGCATGCATCACTTTTGTATTATATGTAAATAAATAGTCACCACTATTAAAGTTCCAACCCTCCTGGAGTCTATTTGAAACCCCCGGGAGAAGTCATCTGCCATTTTGGAATGTGGGGTCATCAATATGTGGGTGATACCTGCTGCTATCGTTACTTTCCTCCTACGATTCTTTCTCTATTCCTAAGGAAGCTGTTCTTGTTCCAAAACTGGTGCCTAGCAACTGTAATGGACAAGATAAGGGCAGAAAGAAAGAAAGAAAGATCCAGGTAACACAGTGTTGTTCCTGGTCAGTCACACCATCTTTAATCAAGCATAAATCTAGGCAAATGTGCATAGGAATGCAGTTGTAGGTTGAATCAAAATGGCTAAGAATGTAACATGAGTATATTGTTTAGTTTGACAGAATTGTTGAACAATCCAGGTTGAAGTAAAATCTGAAGGAACAAGATAATATTGAATTATGATGAAAGATGAAACCAGAATTTTATAAATTGTAGGTATATTTATTAAGTCAAAGAACAGTGCTACTTTAAATAGAAACCACTCTCTAAAATAAAAACCAGGAATTGTTTACTAGGCATCTAAAATTGTAACAGTTCAGGTATTATAGCTTAGCAAATACTCTTTAAAATGATTGTGGGTGTTAAATTACATACATTTAGGTATATATTTCATTTATTTTCATTTAGGAAATATATTCCATAGGGTAAGAGATATGCAGGCAAAGCCTCCCTTCATTTCTTTTTCAACATTTCTCTTTCTTACATCAATAGTCACTTTATCCCTAGTATATACTGTATACTATATCAGCATTTTTTTTTGACTTTCAGATATTTACACAAGAGAAAATGGGAAGAAAGAGTACAGACATGTTTTAACTTTCTGAAAAATAGTTTTGATGATCAGGGATTCCAGCAGTAATAAAAGAGTGAAGACAGAGAAATTGTCCCTGGTGACAAAGGCCAGATTCACTTCAAATAGCAGGGTGAGTGAACAAATCAAGGGAACCACAACTTTGCTACTGTGAGAAAACCACAAATAATGGAAGATATGAAGAGAAGAAAAATAGTACAATTTCCAATTGTAAATTCCCATTTAGGTTTATTTTCAAATATAACTGGCCACAAATTTCTGGCTCTTTTCTTCTATTGTCTAAGCTGTCCTTTCATAAAACACAAAGTGCTTTAGAAAGCATTCCTTAGCCAGGTAGTATGTTAGACATGAGTTATCCAACACAACATAAGCATTGCGCATGCTGGATGGCGATACTGTGACTTGCAGCTGAAAACTTCTAGAGAGTGATAGATTCTGTTAGATATGATCAATATACATTGTGGTTTGTTATCATTTGTTATCAGTCAAATAACCCCACTGATGATAAATAAATAAATTGATGTTCATTTTAATTAAAACTACAAGTATATTAGACACAAATGGAGAAAATAAAATGAAAATCACACAATTTTTCATGTTTCATCTCAGCTCCACCAATGAGAGTTATTCTGCATTTGTGAGCTCATGAAAAACAGTTGAATTTATATTCAATAAAGTGAGTCAGTTTAAAAGGAATAGAGTCATTCAAATCACTTGTTATTGGCTATTTTAATGCTTTTTATAGCCATTTATTACAATGTGGATAATTCCTTTTAAAAAAAGACCTGAGAAATTATTCAGTTTTTCTTCAGTCTTCAGACTTCTTCAGTCATAGATTCAATAATCAATAGCTTGAAAAAAAATTCTTTAAAAATCACCACAATTTTGTTATTTTTTTTATAAGGGACACTATTTTACTACCATTACATATAATTCACAGATGTTGTTATCTATGAGGAATCAAAGAACCAAACTCTAGCAGATACCAAGAGTCTATTGTATCTATACATTTGATTTTTTTCAGTGTTAAAGTAAACATGAGCATCTACTGGATGTGTAGGGAGATGTCCATGGGGTATTCCCACTACAACTATATCTTTTTCTAATATATTTCATTGTAATCATAGATAAGGACTTTAATAAACAGATGCCATTATGTTATATTTGCACTAAAATCATGTTTCTGTTAATAATGGTTCCACTGAACTGGTAACAGTAATTTTACTTCCCATTATTCTAATGTGGTGTTTGCATTACAAGATAATTCTGCACTGAAAATCTCATCAATTGAAAAGTAATAAGGAAAATTTAAAAGAGGGAGGGAAGGGGAGTGAACAAAAGAAAAAGCATTTATCTACAATACAAAATATTTATTCCAACCTACACCAACAACTCCTTATCTGACTCCCTTGAGTTCCAATGATTTCCTTCCATTTCTCAGACTATACTTTTGAAAGAAACAAAGAAAAAGGACGAAGGAGAGAGAGAGAGGGAGGGAGGGAGGGAGAGAAGAAAGAAAGAAGGAAAAGTTTGGGAGGGAGGGAGGGAAATTAATACAGTGACTTTGTGAATGAAGCCAGAGAAAAAGACTTTCAGTGCTGGGGGTTTTTTGGTCACTTTTATCTATTCTCTCCAAAAACTCCTGTCCTGAACCTCAACTCCCAATTCAGAAATTTTGGGAAGTTAAGAAAAATTGGAAAAATTCAGAAGTGACTTTAGAATCGAATGACTAGCACCCACTACTTTTGAACACAGTTTAGAACCATTTTTGGATTGCCCTGGCCTAGTATATATGCATATGATCATGTTGGCAGCAGGAATAGTATTTCAATAGTAGGTTTTCCACTCTTTTGTTTATAAGAGTTTCATATGCATACTGGGGGTACCATGTTGTGCAAAGTAACCAGTAGTGAATGGTGGTGGCATGATGTATGGAACAGCAGTGGCAGTAACAACACCTCGAATAAGACAAATAATCTGGATATTTCCATCCTTTTAACTCTTTTTCCCCCTTAATGAATGGTTATCTGTCAGGAGTGCTTTGTCAGGGGGTTTCATTGGATCATCTGCATGGTCTCTTCCAATTCTTTGATTCTATAATCCTTATTTTAAAAATGTCACTCTTTCTGTTCTAACTGATACTATGGATCACTTGCAAATAATCACCTTGAAAGACAAGAATGTAACAGCTGATAACACTTTTTTCACCAAAATGGGCAGATGAGAAATTACGACGAGAAAAAAAGACCAGAGAACTCACCCATGGCTGAGGCATCACTGTGAAGTATCCATATGCTGTTTTGATATTCATTAATCATCTGCCTAATTTGTTTTCACACAGGAGCGTTGACAGCAGATTAATGTTATTGCAGCAAGAACACAGTGCATAATCCACACTATTATGGAAAATCTATTGATGAAAATGGCTGCTCCATGTGTGTTTTCTATGCACCATTGTAAATATGTCTATTTCCTTTCTCTCCCCCCCAAATAATCTGATGAAAGACATGGGACTCACATATGTGGTTGGATGATGATAAATTCACTGATGCCTGTCTCAGAAATATGAGCTCAAAGCTGGTCAAAGATTTCTTAATTATTTAGGATAATTAGTGGAACTCATCTGACAGTGATATTCATCTCCTATGAATCACTTTGTCTTCTCTCTGTTAAGAGAGTAAGTTCTGTCTGTTATTACAGACAGATTTGACTTTTATAGATTTGATTAAAACATTCTCTCCATGAATCTCTAGATCCTCCAGTGTGTCACGATGCAAAGACTCGGCCGGCCCCTTAATCACACACACAGAGACGGTAATCAGCTAACTATTAATTGAATAATAAAGAACAGGTGAAAGGGTAATTGTCCATAAAATATTGAAAAGATCAATCCAAAGAAAGAGTCTGTAGTAATCCAATCCAATGGCTTGGCAAAAGGCTTGACAAAAGGCTCCGCAAGCAATACGGATCAAGGAACAAGACAAAGTTCAAACAGGATACAAGAAACTTCTTGGCAAGACACGAGCCGGCAACTTGGCTCCGTGGTCCTTTGCTCGCTTCACTCCTCTTGGAATAGAAGTGGCCGAGCTACTGAGGATCCGTTCCCACGGATCCTACACTTAATCCCCTTGGCGAGGTCCCCGACGCTCTAGGCTTCGGCGCCAATCTGTGCTACGGGATCTTGCACTTCTCTGCCGCTCTAGGTTGCGGTGCCAACCCCTCCTGCTGGACTCGATGCTCAATCTCCTATCGAAGCCCCGTCCTTGCCTCCCAGCACCTGGTTCACTATCTTCATGAGAGCCAAACTCCCCTTCAGCTTCCATGGCCTCAGCCTCCACTGTTTCCCTGATTCTCTCCTGCGACCCGAAACCACCTGGCTTCTCATAACAATCGTCACTATCAACACTTTCTGAATCAGTCTGACCTTCCCAGTTATCGTAGCCGTCAGGCCATCCATCATCCCAAGCCAAGCTCTCGGTGGGAGAGGAAGGCCCAGCTAACTCATTAACCCCTTCCTCCATTTCCTCATCAGCTGCGGCTGGCTCTAATGCAAGTGGGACCCCCCGGTGTTGCCCCCTGCCCCCAGGCACAAAAGAGAACTGGGTTGCTACACTATCCCCCCCTCAGGGCCCCTCTGAGGCCTCCCTCGAGGCTTGGGCTTGTCGGGATACTTGCGGTGAAACCGGGCAACAATGTCCGGGGTGTGAACATCGCGGGCCGGAGTCCAAGAACGCTCTTCCGGTCCAAAACCCTTCCAGTCAATCAAATACTCCAGCTTCCGGTATCTGATGCGGGCATCCAGTATGTCCTGCACCTCGAACTCCTCCTCCCCATCTTGCATCACAGGAGGGGGTGGCGGCTACGTCACATCAGGCCGCACCACCTTCGCCAGCCGCAGCAGGGAACGATGAAAGACAGGGTGGAGCTTCATGTCCGCTGGAAGTTGTAGTTTGAAAACAACAGGTCCCACACTCTCCAACACCTTGTAGGGACCCAAAAATCTCGCATCCAATTTGCGGCTAGGCCTCTGCGTAGGCAAATTCTTGGTAGACAGCCAGACTTTGTTGCCCACTTGAATCTCTGGACCCTCTTGGCGCCGCCAATCAGCCATCCGCTTGTAATCCGCTTTAGCCTGGTCCAGTTGAGAGTGCAGCATCTCCTGCATTGCAGTCAGCTCCTGCAGCCAATCCTCCGTCGCTGGCACATCTCCGGACTGGTCTACAGGAGGGTAGAACCTGGGATGGTGACCATAGTTAGCGAAGAAAGGAGTCTCTTTGATGGATTCTTGCGTCGCATTGTTGTAAGCAAACTCTGCCAAAGACAACAAGGACGCCCAGTTGTTTTGCTGATAGGTTACATAGCACCGCAGATACTGTTCCAACGTGCCGTTAACCCTTTCGGTCTGCCCGTCGGTCTGGGGGTGATGAGCCGTAGACATCCGTGCCTCAATTCCCAGCAACTTCTGAACAGCCCGCCAGAACTGGGAAGTGAATTGGGGGCCTCGATCCGTCACCAAACTCTGTGGAAGTCCATGCAAGCGAAACACATGTTGCACAAACATTTCAGCAGTCTCTTTAGCAGTAGGGACCCCCACACAGGGGTTGAAGTGACCCATCTTGGTGAGACAGTCCACCACGACCAGGATCGTGGTGAACCCCTTGGACTTTGGCAGGTCGGTGATGAAATCGGCCGAAATCATCTTCCAAGGAGCGGAAGGGGTCGGGAGCAGCTGGAGCAACCCGGCCGGCTTGCCCCCCGCCTTCTTGGCCTGTTGGCACACAGGGCAAGTGCTGACGTACTCCTCCACGTCCCTCTGCACTTTGAGCCACCAGAAGTCCTGCAGTACCAACTGTAGAGTCTTGAACAGTCCAAAGTGTCCTGCGGCCCGGCTATCATGGCAAAGTCTGAGAATGTCCTCTCTCTCGGGTCCGGGGGAAACATAAACACACTCACGGTGGTAGAGTACCCCATTCTTGACTTGGAAAGGGGATTGCACCCCTTTGGTCAACTGTTCTTGCACCCAAGGGTCTCCTTTTTGACGAGCTTGGATCCGGTCACTCAAAGGTCTCTTGTCCCCCGGGGCTGGGGCGACCACCGGGGGCGGCACAGGAGCTGCGCCAGTGGCCGCAAAGTTCTCCGCTTTTAGCAGCCGTGCCACGGGAAGCCCTTCTCCACCGCTGACATACTCCGGCTTCCGAGACAACGCATCGGCTTGTTTGGTCTGCTTGGGGGTCACATAGTGAATACAGAAATTGAATCTCTCAAAGAACAGGGACCATCTCTGTTGCCTCTGGTTCAATTTGCGCTGGGTCTTCAAGTGCTCCAAGTTCCGGTGGTCGGTGTGAACTTCCACCGGAAATTTGGCCCCTTCAAGAAGATGTCTCCAAACCTCAAAAGCCACCTTAATGGCCAGGAGCTCCTTCTCCCAAATGGTATAGTTCTTTTCCGGCGCCGTCAGCTGCCGGGAGTAGTAGGCACAGGGCAAAAGGTCTGTCCCCTGCGGCTGTAGCAGGATGGCTCCCACTGCTACATCCGAGGCGTCAGCTTGCACGATGAAAGGGGTGCGGGGGTTGGGATGCTGCAGAAGCGGCTGTGTGGTGAACAGCTGCTTCAACTTCCAGAACCCCACGTCCGCCTCCGGTGTCCACCGGAACGGCACCTTTCCACGCAAACACTGAGTGATGGGGTCAGCCCACTTGGCAAAGTCAGGAATGAACTTTCTGTAGTAGTTTGCAAAGCCCAGGAATCTTTGAATGTCTTTTTTGCTGGCAGGGGCCGCCCAGTCTGCCACAGCTTGGACCTTGGTATCATCCATGGCTATGCCCGTGGGAGAGATGCGGTAGCCCAGGAAATCAACCTCGCGGAGATCAAATGCACATTTCTCCAGCTTGGCATAGAGACCGTGGTCTCTCAGTCTCTGAAGCAATTCCTTCACATGGCGGTCGTGGGTCGCCTGGTCAGGAGAAAAAATCAGCAGGTCGTCCAGGTACACTGCTAGATAACGATCCAGCAGGTCCCGAAAGATGTCGTTCATGAAATGCTGGGAACAGGCGGGAGCATTGCACAAACCAAATCCCATAACTCTGTATTCAGAACTTCCCCACTTGGTCTGGAATGCGGTTTTCCATTCGTCTCCTTGCCGAATCCGCACCAGATTATAAGCCCCCCTCAGGTCCAGTTTGGTGAAAACCTTGGCACCCCGCATCCGCTCCAACAGTTCTGGGATCAATGGCAAGGGGTAGCGGTTCCGAATCGTGATCTTGTTGAGCTCCCGATAGTCATTACAGAGCCGCAATTCCCCCGATTTCTTCTTGACAAACAGGATGGGCGCTCCGGCCGGGGACTGAGAAGGCCGGATGAAGCCCTTCCGCAGATTCTCATCCAAAAACTCTCGGAGAGCCTGCTGCTCTGGTTCCGAGAGAGGGTAGAGTCTACCACGCGGGATAGGGGCTCCGGGCTCCAACTCAATGGCACAATCGTAGGGTCGATGGGGAGGCAAGCGTTCCGCCTCCTTCTCGCTGAAAACATCCCAAAAACCTGCATACTTTTTGGGCAAGGTGGCGGCTTGTTCTACCTCTTGAGCCTGGCAAGCCCGAGCTGTCATGCAATGTCCCTGGCAATGTTCAGAGGAAAACTGCAACTGTCTTTTGGCCCAGGAGATCTGGGGGTCGTGAAGCGTCAGCCAGACGATCCCCAGGATCACCGGAAAATCGGACAACTTGGTTACAAGGAAGGAAATGTCCTCTTTGTGGGAGCTTGTCCACATCTTGGTAGGGGCGGTGTATTGGGTCACGGCCCCGGCTTTCAGGGTTCTCCCGTCAATGGTCTGTACGCCTTTAGGCTCCTTGAGAGCGTGAAACTGTAATCCGGCAGACTTGGCATAGTCTGCATCAATGAAATTGTTGGTGGCCCCCGAGTCGATCATGGCATGCACCATCATCGGCCCCTTCACTTGCGACCAGAGGGAGACCATCACTAGGAACAATTGTCCAGTCTGGGGTTCTGGGGGGAGGTTAGTGACTGCGACCGAGTTAGCGAACCCTCTTAAACTCGGCCGACCCCTTCCCCCGCTGTCTGGATCGCTTCTTCAGCCTCTTGGGGCCCCTCGAACACGGCAGAGGCCCGGGGGGTCTTGCCGCGCGGCTTCTGGGGGCATTCTCGGGAAAAGTGTCCGGCTCCCCCACAGTACCAACAGAAATTCAATCGCTGGCGTCGGGCCTTCTCGGCAGCATCCACTTTAGGCCTCACATGCCCTAGCTGCATGGGCTCCAGTTCATCCAAAGGCTGGGGAGCCGGTGCGAATGGTCGAAACGGGAAATGGTTGGCCCCCGTTTCCTTGCGCACCCCTTGTCTCTCCCCGGAACCTTTGTCCCATCATTTCCGGGTCTGCAATCCAGCCTCCACCCGGATGCTCACGGTGATCGCCTCCTCCAGGTCTGCAGGCCGAGCGGCCCCTCTCAGGATTTTCTGCTGCATCTTCTGCGACAGACCTTTCATGTACTGGTAACGCAGGGCAGAGGGGTTCCAGTCCACTTGGGCTGCCAGCACGCGGAACCGTGAGATATACTGGGACAAGGGCATGTCTCTCATTGACAAACGATCCAGCTCTCTTTCCGCCAACTCGGTATTCACGGGGTCTCCCCAAGTAGTCTTGATGGCCTCCAGGAACGCCGCCAACGTGGCCACTTGGGGGGATGCGGCCTTTATCTGCGTGGTGGCCCAGGCTGCCGCTGTCCCTTCCAGTAACGTGTAGACAAAGCCAACCTTGGCTCGTTCAGTAGCGAACTCCGTGGGCCGGAGCTCCAGGTACATCTCACATTGTCCAATGAACACATTGACTTGAGCCGGGTTCCCACCGAACCAGGCCGGAGTAGCCACCGAAGGATGTCGGCCAGCTCTGGCTCACAGCTCTCCCAGTTCCTGCTGCATCTCGGCCACTTGAGCCGCGGTTAACTGAGCCAGTGCGCCGGCCCGCTGTCCGCGTTTCCTGGGGCGTCCCATGGTGTGAAAAGGGGTTTGTGGAGTAGCTCGGCCAACTGTCACGATGCAAGGACTCGGCCGGCCCCTTAATCACACACAGAGAGATGGTAATCAGCTAACTATTTATTGAATAATAAAGAACAGGTGAAAGGGTAATTGTCCATAAAATATTGAAAAGATCAATCGAAAGAAAGAGTCTGTAGTAATCCAATCCAATGGCTTGGCAAAAGGCTAGGCAAAAGGCTAGGCAAAAGGCTAGGCAAAAGGCTTGACAAAATGCTCCACAAGCAATGCGGATCAAGGAACAAGACAAAGTTCAAACAGGGTACAAGAAACTTCTTGGCAGCGCCAATCTGTGCTACGGGATCTCGCACTTCTCTGGCGCTCTGGGCTGCGGTGCCAACCCCTCCTGCTGGACTCGATGCTCTCTCTCCTATCGAAGCCCCGTCCTTGCCTCTCAGGCCCTGGTTCACTATCTTCATGAGAGCCAAACTCCCCTTCAGCTTCCATGGCCTCAGCCTCCACTGTTTCCCTGATTCTCTCCTGCGACCCGAAACCACCTGGCTTCTCATAACAATCGTCACTATCAACACTTTCTGAATCAGTCTGACCTTCCCAGTTATCGTAGCCGTCAGGCCATCCATCATTCCAAGCCAACCTCTCGGTGGGGAGGAAGGCCCAGCTAACTCATTAACCCCCTCCTCCATTTCCTCATCAGCTGCGGCTGGCTCCAATGCAAGTGGGACCCCGGTGTTGCCCCTGCCCCCAGGCGCAAAAGAGAACTGGGTTGCTACACAGTGTGACTTCCACAAGAACCTGGTTAAAGAATCACAACTTGAGATTCCTAGAGGGATCCCTACTTTGGGTACCTCTTGGTCTTCCAGTGGGATTCTATGGTATTTTTTAAATTGACACTGTCCATAGAGTCATGCTGGGGGACCTAGGACCTTATTACATTGGGATACAATCTGTTTGTATCAGTATGTATCCCATATGTTTTTTAGGGCAGGATGCATACTGTATTGAGAAGGGATGCATGCTCTCTTCATCACTCCTGATTATTACAATTATTATGATTTTAAAATACTGCTCTCTAACTCATCACATCATTGAACTATTCTGATGGGAAATCTTGTTATGGATAAGCGGAAGCACTAGTCTTCATGCCCCACATTCCCATCAGCCTGAAGGAAGTATTAATCGTCGGAGTTTAGCCCAATTAATTCATCCTCTGGGACCTGGACATGAAATATTTGTTCTTCACAGCGGGATCCACATCTGGCTTCGGAACCCAGAGGTGCCCCACAATAACCTTTTGTCACCCAAAGGTCTGAGTGCATTTTCTGGCATCAGACCTCTTCCTCTTTTTCTTTTCATTCCCATGAGTGAAACGTCAACTCCACTAATCCTATCACTCCAGGTATCACTCGGGTCGTTTACCCGGAAGGGATTCTTTTGTTATATCCACATGCCATTATTGACAGCAATTTCCGTCTAAGCTTCCCTTCCCGGACATACCATATATGGCCACAGACCTCTGATTGGCTAGGAGGGCAAATGGGAGTGAGCGCTGATAGGGAGCCGGTCAACTTCCCGCCCATCAGCTGGTCTCAACGTTCCGGCCAATCATAGGCGGAGCCGGCCCAGAAGGGGGCAGGCGGGAAATTCAATTGTTTTGACAGCTTTGTAACCTTTAAAAACCAATGTTTTGAATGTATATGCATGCGTTCCTTGCGGGAATCAGGGTATTGCGGTTCGCATCCTCTCAGCTGAGCAGAATAAACAATTTCGTGGCATCTACCTTACAGATTGGTGAGCATAATTGAATCTCCGGGAGGTGGGTAGGCTACGAGGACCTAGTCGCTCCGGGCTCGCCAGGTTAACTGAACCCTCGCGGTCTCTGCCCCGTGGTCGGTCCACGGGCTTGCCCGGTTGTCGGATAGCTGGCTGGGGATTGGCGGCTGTTCGATAACAGATTTTGGCGTACCACGGAAGGGACCCTTCTGGAAGGAACTTCCGACTAAATTTTAGGGACAACTAAATTTCCAGAAGGCACCTGGTCCAAGAACTTCTTGGCCAGACTATTTGGGAAAGTGATTGGGTTCTTGGGAAGGGGACGCCTTTTCTAGGATTCAAGAGCTTTAGACTCGCTCAGATCACATTTCCAAACATCTGGCTGGCCTTCAAGTTCTGGCCAAAGGAGCCGGGAGCACCTTGACTCCCTAAAAAGGTAGAGCCATCGAAATTGAAAACCGGTAAAAAGCAGCCGGGAAAACGTCGCCCCGCACGTAGGTTGACGGATACTGGTTGATCTCTGCGTGGATCTTCGGGCGTCCTGTAACAAAAGGTCCTGCGTCCCGGGCGGCAACATCTGGCGCTCAGGGCGGCTGAGGGCAGTCCAATCTTGATTACGGGCCTGAGGAAAGGAGAGAAGCAGCCAGTGCATTAGGCCCGAGCTCCTGTCTGGATTTCCTCAGGTGATTGGCCTCTCAAGTTACTGGTACCGAACCGTGGGGATCCCTGAGCTGGTACGGCTGTCGCCAGGCGCCCCTTAATCGGCCACGGGTCCGAGGGCTTACCATTAACATGGGAGTTTGCTCTAGTCGTAAAATGCGCCTCATCCCAGAGGAAACACCGGTAGGCAAGGCCTTGGCGGTGGGATGAGATAGCGGGAAAGTCACTCGCTCGTGCCAAGCTGGTCAAGCTTAGCACACGCATCTGGCCTTTGGTGCCCCTCCCGGGGAGCGCCAACTGGCCGATCCACAGTAGTCTGGACGAACAGCTGATTCTCAAGCTGCAAGCCCACTGCCATGGGGAAGCCAAATGGGAAGAACTGGCCTATGCGGCATGCTTCATGACCTTGTACCGGAGAGAGTGTAGGAGTGAAGGGACTCCCCAAGTTTTGCCATGCAAGGAAGTTGGGAAGATCTCTCCTCCGAACCGGGACACCTCTCCAGACCCATTCCCTCCTCCTCCTCCTCCCGAGGAGGAACCCCTTGACATGCTCTCGTTTCCCCCTCCTTACCGGTTGGCGGGCCCAGCGGGCACCGCGACCCTCTATCCCCCTCTCCCGCTTCCCCCATCGCTCGTCGGAGCGCCAGGAGAATTCCCTCCTCCTCCTCCACTCGTACTTGATCCGATCCCTCCATCCCCACAGCCCATCCCGTCCGCGCCTGCTCCACGTTCCCCCGCTTGACTCAACTCTTGAGTACTTCAGGACCCCCGTCAGGCCCCTCTCTGCCGGAATCCGTCCAATCTTGCCCCAGCTCGAGGGCTTCCTCGAGACCCCCGAGACCCCGAAGGATCTGGTCACCCCCTCCCTCCTTCAGTTTCTCTCACATGGATCCACCTCCCCAGGCCGAGGGAGCCACAGCCGGCCCCCTTGTCCCTTTAACGTTTCAGCCTTCTATTTCCAAACAGAGTCTCCGGAGCCATGCAGCCCCGTCCGCCACCATGGCCCCCCTCCGGGAGGTCATGGGTGCTTTGGGACGGCCGGTTCTGGTCCACGTCCCATTCACCACCAACGACCTGATGAATTGGAAGAGAGAAACACCACCTCTCTCTCAGGACCCCTCCGCCATGGTAGAACTGTTCAGAACCATCTTCGTCACCCATCGCCCCAGCTGGGCAGATGTGATGACTCTGCTGTCTTCTCTCCTCAACCAGGAAGAGAAGCGGCGGCTACTTGTGGCCGCCCAAGACGTGATAATGAAGGCTGATCCGGATGATGGTAGGGATGCCGAGGTGGTTTTCCCCACAAGGGAGGCCCCTGATTGGGACTACAACGACGACCTGGGTCGTCTGGCATTGGCAACATTCCACCGGGGAATCTTGGCGGGACTCCCCTTAGTCTATCCCAAAGCATTGAACATGTCCAAATTTTACGAACTGAAACAGGGGCCAGAGGAGAGCCCCTCCGATTGGTATGAGCGGATCTGCAAGATCTCCCGCCAGTATACTAACATGGATCCTGCGGATCCCCAGTATGCCAAGACTCTGAACTCTCTCTTCATTGGGAGATCCACCAGAGACATCCGCCTCAAGCTCCAGAAGCTGGAGTGCGGGGAAAGTCAGCCCATTTCCCATCTAATAGATCTTGCTTTTAAGGTTTTCCACAACCGAGAAGACGCCGCGGTGGAGAAGGAAGAACGGGACCGGAAAGTGCAGACCGAGAGCCAGGTTGCTTGTGTGGTAGCCGCCCTGGCGGATCGGGGGCCTGCACGGGGAACCGGGATTTTGGGGGGCGTCCTCGCTTCGGGGGGTCCGGGGAGATTCGGTGCTTTGGGTGCGGGGAGACGGGGCACATCAGGCGGTACTGTCCCAAGGAAGATCACCCCCCGGGAGGGAGTTTCGCGGGTTCCAGGACCCGGGTGATGTGACTAGGCGGAGAGATAGTCCTGGCCCCTAGTGATCCTGTGGTGCCTCTCAAGTTTGGGAAACGGACGATGGATTTTCTCCTTGACAGTGGTGCCACCCACTCGGTGGTCACTGAAGGCTTCAGGGGAACTGAGTTTGGGCCAAGGGAAACCCGGGTGGTGGGAGTCTCGGGGAAGTGTGCCCAGAGGTTTTTCCTCAAGCCCATGGAATGTGAGGTTGGAGGGAGGGCCCTTTCCCATGAGTTTCTCTACATGCCCGAGTGCCCAGTCCCCCTTCTCGGCAGGGATCTCCTGTGTAAGATCAGAGCCAAGCTGGCCTTTGGGCCTGAGAAAATCATCATGACCGTCCCTCCAGAGGAGGCCTGGAGAGCCCAGGCGTTCCTACTTGAACAGCCGGAACCGGCCTCTCCCCCGGTGCCGTACAAGGTCCTTCGCCTTGTGGACCCTCAGGTGTGGGCGGATGGGGTTCCCGGGAGAGCCAAGAACATCGCCCCCATCCATGTCGCTCTGAAGCCCCACGTCAAGCCCCCTAGGATCCCCCAGTATAGGATCCCTCTGGAGGCCCGCAAGGGACTCCAGCCCATCGTAGATAACTTCCTGGAGCATTCTCTCCTCCGAGAGTGCTCATCCCCCTACAACACCCCGGTCCTGCCCGTAAAGAAAGCCGGAACGGATCAGTACCGTTTCGTGCAAGATTTGCGGGCCATCAACGCCATTGCGGTCGAACTCCATCCAGTGGTCCCAAACCCATACACGATTCTCTCCGCTATACCCCCCTCTTCTCGTTTCTTTTCTGTACTTGATCTCCGTGATGCTTTCTTTTCTATTCCCCTTGACCCTGATAGCCAGGAGATATTTGCCTTTGAGTGGGAAGGGGCAGATGGTGGCAGGCCTCGGCAGTTGTGTTGGCGGGTCCTTCCGCAAGGTTTTTTTGAACAGTCCGTCTATCTTCAGCCAGTGCCTCGCCTCGGAGTTGGAGAAGTGGCCGGATCGTGAGCAAGGGGTCCTGATCCAGTACATAGATGATCTCCTTCTATGTGCCGCGGATCGGGAGTCCTGCACGCGCCTGACCATCAGCCTGCTCAACTACTTGGCAGAAACCGGCTTCAAAGTCTCCCAGAAGAAGGCACAGATCTGCAAGGAAACTGTGAGGTATCTGGGGTTTGACGTCTCGGAGGGGCAGAGGGCACTAGGACCGGAGCGGAAAGAAGCCATCTGTAGGATGAAGGAACCCAGGACAAAAAAACAGCTGCGAGGTTTCCTCGGCATGGTCGGGTTCTGCCGCATTTGGCTAGTTAACTTTGGGATCATGGCCCGGCCACTCTATGAAGCCACCACTGGGACTGACACCTTCCTCACTTGGACGGCTGAGTGTCGGGCGACTTTCCAAAACATCAAGAAGGCTCTGATCTCTGCCCCTGCCCTGGGACTCCCAGATATGTCAAAACCTTTCTTTCTGTTTGTGCACGAACGAAGGGGGGTGGCTGCGGGGGTGTTGACCCAACCTTTGGGGAACACCAAGAGGCCGGTCGCATACTTTTCCAAACGCCTGGATCCCACCAGTCTCGGGTGGCCTGCCTGCCTGAGGGCAGTGGCTGCCACGGCACTGGTGACAGAGGAGGCCCGGAAGCTCTCCCTGGGCCAGCCAATGACAGTTTATGTCCCCACAGTGTGCTGACTGTTTTGGACGCTAAAGGGACCAATTGGCTGTCAACCAGCCGGCTCACCAGGTATCAGGCCCTCCTCATCGACCAGGGCGACCTCACCTTGACCACCACGAACTGCCTCAACCCCGCCACCCTGATGCCCATCGAGACCGACGGAGACGAAGCTGAGCCCCACGACTGCATCGCCACCATCGAGCAGACCTACTCTTCCAGACCTGACCTCAAGGACCAACCCCTGGAGCAAGCAGACCTGGAGTACTTCACGGATGGCAGCAGCAGCGTGCAGAATGGACAACGGAGAGCCGGCTATGCAGTGGTAACTCTGTGGGACACTGTTGAAGCAGAGCCCCTGCCGGTCGGAACATCGGCCCAATTGGCCGAGCTGATTGCTCTGACTCGCGCTTTGGAATTGGGCCTTGGGAGAACTATAAACGTCTTCACGGACTCTCGGTTTGCCTTTAACGTACTTCATGCCCACGGAGCCATCTGGAAGGAGAGAGGGCTGCTGACCACAACTGGCAGCCCTGTCAAGTATCCAGATCAGATCCTGAGGCTTTTGGACGCTGTTTGCAAGCCCACCGCCGTTGCTGTCGTCCACTGCCGAGGACACCAGGCCGGGGACCAGGATGCCGCCAGAGGGAACCGCAGAGCAGATGCCGCCGCCAAATCAGCTGCTAACCGGGTGCCCCCTTTCCAAGGGGCCCTCATCCCAGACACCACCGTCTCTACCTTGCCTTTGTACGGGACTTTGGATGATGAGTTTGCGAGGAAGGAGGGTATGAGCCAGCGGGACGGTTGGTGGCAGGATGGGCAAGGGCGCCTGCTCCTCACTAACTCTCTGATGTTCAAAAACATGTTAACTATATGTATTACTGTGTTAGAGTGTCATTTTGTGTGTCTTTCTGCCATTCCTGCCAGGATATCTATGTTGTGTTCATCGAAACAAGCCCAGGTTCCACACTGAGTGTATAAATACATTCAAAAACATATTAACTCTATGTATTACTGTGTTAGAGTGTCATTTTGTGTCATTTTGGTTGGTGGTGTGCCCCAGGATTTTGTCAATGTAAAAAAATGTGTCGCGGCTCAAAAAAAAAAAGGTTTCGAAACACTGCTATACACAACATTGACGATCATGGCACTATTCCGACAACCTGAAAAGCCCTCCAAAACCACCTTAAGAGCCAGCCAGGAAAGTAGGCAACATGGGTCTTTCTTAACATAAGATGCCTTGGGTGGTCACCCAGTTTGGCACCATCCAGCCCTCCCCAATCTTTCGGACTTCGTAAACGTCGGGGTAATGATGCGAATTCTCTTCTCTTCGCAGGAATCGAACATCCAGAGCGAAGAACGTAGAGAACGCGCCTCCAAATAGCAGTTTACTTGGGAAGAGGACTCAGATTATGATGTTGATGAATACTAACCAGCACCAGACCACCGGGTGGCTTTGCCATGAAATCCACCGTTCTGCGGAAAAGATGGCCACCTTCGAATCCATATTGAGAAATTCAACGTGTACTCTTCGAGCATGTATCAAGCACCATTGGCCTTCCTTTCTTTGGAAGCCCTGCCCTTCTGGACCACTTGTAGTAGTAGCTCCAGAATAAAGCTTAAGCCAGTGTTTCCCAACCAGTGTGCCGTGCGCGATCCTCAGGTGTGCCGTGGGAAACTGGAAACCTCCAATCCCCTTTCTTCCCCCTCCTGCCAAACACTTTTCCTTCTCCACTCGGGCTCCCTTCTTCCCAGCCTCGCTCTGCTCGCTTTGCCTCGCTTTGCCTCGCTTTGCTCTGCGTAGTAGCGCCCGCACGGGTCACGCCTCCCTCCCTCCCCCCTCCCCTCCTGAACACGCTCACGCTGCCCCCTTGGATCAAAATGGCGGCAGAAGCGGCAGAGTAGAAGAAAAAGTAAGTGTTGGGCAGGAGGGGGAAGAAAGGGCGCGAAGGGGGAGGGGGAGGAAGAGGTCCCTGTCGAAAGCTGGCATGGGCAAACTTGGACCTTCCAGGTGTGTTGGACTCCAACTCCCACCATTCCGAGCAGCCTCCGGCCCCTTTCCTTTTTCCCCTTTAGCCACTTAAGCAGGAAAGGGCCTCAGGCTGTTAGGAATGGTGGGAATTGAAGTCCAAAGCACCCAGAGGGCCGAAGTTTTCCCATGCCTGTTTTAGGGGCCTTAAAGTGGTGAGCCTCCTTCCAACATTGTGATTCTGGATAGAAAACAAACAACAACATCACATAACATTGTTTGAGTCAACAGTGCTCTCTGGGTATAGGTGAACTACAACTTCCAATCACAAGGTCAATTCCCAAGCAAGCCCTTTCAGTACTTTCTGTTGGTAATGAGAGTTCAATAGGCCAAGTTTGGTTCAATTCCATTGTTGCAAGAGTTCAGGATGCTCTTTTTTTGTGTGTCAACTATAAATCCCAGAAACTGTAACTCCCAAATGTCAAGGTCTATTTTCCCCAAACTGCATCTGTGTTCACATTTGGGCATATTGAGTATTCATGCCAAGTTTGGTCCTGTTCCAACATTGTTTGAGTCCACAGTGCTCTCTGGATATAGGTGAACTACAACTCCAAAACTCAAGGTCAATGCCCACCAAACTCTTATAGCATTTTCTCTTGGTTATGGGAGTTCTGGGTGGGAAGTTTGTGTCTTTCTGCCATGCCTGCCAGGATATCTATGTTGTGTTCATCGAAACAGGTCCAGGTTTCACACTGAGTGTATAAATACATTTAAAAACATATTAACTATACGTATGACTGTGTTAGAGTGTCATTTTGTGTCACTTTGGTTGGTGGTGTGCCCCAGGATTCTGTAAATGTAAAAAATGTGCCACGGCTCAAAAAAGGTTGAAAAACACTGGCTTAAGCAATGTGAACGTGAGGTTGCGTCTCATTTCGTTCTCCTTAAGTCAGTTCCCACGTTAAGCAAAAATAAATATGGCTCGTCTAAATATCTAATGCATCCAACCTCTTCAAATAGTGGCAATAATAATAATAATAATAATAATAATCTCTATAAAAATGTAATGTTCGTTTGTGGGATTAACATTATATCCCACAAACAAACATATATATATATATGTTAATCCCACAAACGAATATATATATCTCTATCTCTCTATATATAATAAAGCGGAATGTTTGTATGTATGTATGTATGTATGTGTGTGTGTGTGTGTGTGTTGGGGGGGTTTGTATATATGTGGCAGCGTTCTGATTGGCTCCCGGCCTCTACATTCGGACAACATGATTGGTTGCCACTGAGGGAGTATTTGCATAACGCCTCTAATTGGCCAGCCAACACGAACATTCCGACCCTCTAAAGTGGAAGAGGGGGTAAAGCAAAGGCCTGAGGCAGTCAGCCATGGTGGGAGTTTCAGACCAAAACACTTTGCAGCCCCTTTGCGACCCCAAACAACGAGAGAACAAGACCAAACTTGGCACACAGAACCCTCAAGACCCACTCTACATCCTGGTGCAGTTTGAGGGTGGACCATGGATGACGGGACTTGCAGTACTTTAACTCACTTGCTTAGAGCACTCTGGCCCACACCATAGAAGGATCAGGACCACACTTGGCACACAGATGCCCACTGGCCCACTTTACAACCTGGTGCAGTGTAGGGCAGGATGGGCCACAAATGATGGGATTTGCAGTACCTTCACCCAATTCATTTCCCACAGAACATTGAAGCCCCTACAAATCACAGACCAGGCCCAAACTTGACACACAGAGTACCCATTACCCACTCTACATCCTGCTGCAGTTTTGAGTGGGACGGAACATGGATGATGGGACTTGAAGTACCTTCACTCACTTTCTGAGATCGCTGCGAGCCTCATCCAATGACTGATCAAAACCACACTTGGCAAACAGGGCCCTTATGGCCCACTCAAAATCCTGGTTCTGATTGGAGGAGGATGGATCATGGGTGATGGGACTTGAGGTACCTCCACTCACTTCCTGAGACCGCTCATCCACTGTCTGATCGAGACCAAACTTGGCACACATTACCCCCCATCACCCACTCTACATCCTGGTGCAGTATGGAGAAGGACAACACTTGGCACACAGAGTCCCCATGACCCACTCTACATTCTGGTACAGTTTGGAGGATGTGCAATGGATGATGGGACTTCAAGTAACTTCCCTCACTTCCCGAGACCACTGCAAGCCAAATAAACAACTGAGAAGGACCAAACTTGGCACACAATGTCTTTCTCTAATAACCCGGGCACCGTCGGGTCCCCAAGCTAGTATATAATAAAAGAGAATGTTTGTATGTATGTGGAGGTGTTTGTGGATATGTGACTGGTTTCGGAATGGTTGCCACTGTGAGATTATTTGCATAACGCCTCTGATTGGCCAGCACCACCAACATTCCAACACTCTAAAGTGGCAGAGGGGGTAAGGAAAAGGCCTGAGGCAGTCAGACATGGTTGGAGTTTAAGGCCAAAACACTTTGCGCCCCCCCAACAATGAGAGAACAAGACCAAACTTGGCACACAGAGCCCCCAAGACCCACTCTACATCCTGGTGCAGTTTGAGGGAGGATGGACCATGGATGACGGGACTTGCAGTACTTTAACTCACTTGCTTGGAGCACTGTGGCCCACACCATAGAAGGATCAGGACCAAACTTGGCACACAGAGGCCCAATGGCCCACTTTACAACCTGGTGCAGTTTATGTCAGCGCCGCTTGGCCCGTTTGTTGCCCTAACGGACCAAACCCCGCGCGCCATCAGATAAGAGCAGCATCTGGCGGCCTTTGAACTGGGCCCGCCCTTTGAAGTGCCAGGCACCTTTCCTGAACTTTGATATGTGGAGAGCCGGATGGTCAAGCCCGAGGAAGGAGGGGCCCAGCAGGGGGGGTGGGTCGGGGAGGGTTTTGAAGAGACTGTTGCGCGGGAAGAAGTTAGTCTATCTTTGCTTGCCCTGGATTAAGGACCTATTAAACTACTTATCCTTCAACACTGCTTGGAGTGAGCGTGGTTCATTAGACCCCCCTTGCCGGAGCTTACAGTTTAGGCCAGGATGGGCAACAAATGATGGGATTTGCAGTACCTTCACCCGATTCACTTCCCACAGAAAACTGTATCCCCTACAAATGACAGACCAGGCCCAAACTTCCCTCACAGAGTACTCATGACACACTCTACATCCTGCTACAGTTCTAAGGGGGGTGGACAATGGATGATGGGACTTGCAGTACCTTCAGTAATTTCATGACACCACTGCAACTCCCAATAATGATGGATCAAGGCCAAACTTGCCACACAGAGCCCCCATGACCCACTCTACATCCTGGTACAGTTGAGAGGAGGACAGACCACAGATTATGGGACTTGCAGTACCTTCTGTAATTTCATGACACCACTGCAACTCCCAATAATGACGGATCACAGCCAAACTTGGCAGACAGAACCTCCATAACCCACTCTACATCCTGGTGCTGTTTGGAGGAGGGTGGACCATGGATGATGGGATTCGCAGTGCCTTCACTAACTTCCTGACACCACTGCGAGCCACATAAATAACTGTTAAAGACCAACTAATACCTTTCTGAAATTACCTGGGGTCCCCAAGCTTATACACACACACACACACACAAACACACACACACATACTAGCTGACCCGGCCACGCGTTGCTGTGGGATGTTTTTAACTTGGGGACTGTGTGTGTAGTTATGTATATGTGTATATGTGTATGCGTGTATATGTGTGTTTGTATATGTATGTGCATGTATATGTGTTGATGTGTGTAAGTACAGGTGTGTTTATGTATGTGTGTATGTGTATATTTGTATATTTCTGTCCATGTATATATGTGTGTGTATGTGTGTATGTGTTCCTTTCTTCTCCCCTTTCCTTCCTTCCTTCACTCCATCCTTCTATCATTTCCTTCCTTTCCCCTCCCCTCCTTCCTGCTATCCTTCCTTTTTCCTTCCTTTCTTCTCCCCTCTTTCCCTCCTTCCTTCACTCCATCCTTCTATCCTTTCCTTCCTTTCCCCTCCCGTCCTTCCTGCTATCCTTCCTTTTTCCTTCCTTTCTTCTCTCCTCCTTCCTTCCATCCATTCTTCCTTCTATCCTTCCCTTCCTTCCTTTCTTCTTCCCTCCTTCCTTCCATCCATTCTTCCTTCCATCCATTCTTCCTTCTATCCTTCCCTTCCTTTCTTCTTCTCTCCTTCCTTCCTTCCCTCCCTCCCTCCCTTCTTTCCTTTCCCTCCTTCTTGCCATTCCTCCCCTTTCTGTATCAGTCCTTGCTCCCTTTGTCTCAGTCCCTCCATTCCTTTCCCTACTTTTCCCTTCCACCACCAACATTCCGACTCTCTAAACTGCCAAAGGGGTTGGGGGCTCCCAGCCTACATTCTATCTGAGGGAGTATTTGCATAATGCCTCTAATTGGTCAGCTCCACTAACATTCCGAAGCTGTAAACTGCCAGAGGGAGGTGGTGTGGGGGATCATGGGAGTTGTAGTCCATAATGGTTTTTTTTGGATTTGTGGCCGTTGGCTCTTTTTTGGGCGGGGGGGGGGTAAATATACCTCGTAGGGTTTTCTGGGTATGTGGGCTGTTTTTGTGTTTCTGCCTTGTGTGGTCTCTTTGTCTATAAGACAGGACCCATGACATGGAGGATTTTATATATATAGATATATTGTTAATCTCACAAACAAACATTACATGTCGTGGTGCAGACGCCAATTAAAGCCAAGCACAGATGTAAGAAGGGGTAAATAAAGGTTTAATGAACAAGGAATGGGAATGGGACTAACAAAAAACTAGCGTAACTGGCAAAAACCCACAAAAAACCCAGGGAAAGCCCAAAAAATCATTGCAGGAGAACCCAAAGCAAACTCAGGACATCCTCTGTGACGTCCTTCGAAGGATGATCCAAAAGCGTAGTCGGTAACTGGTCCGGAGTCAAGGGCAGGAGAATGACGGAGGAAACGAGGAGACAGTCCAAGGTCCAACAGGAGAGAATGTCCAGCAGAGTTCAAACCCCGCCACTAGGAACACACGGCTGTGGCTGGACAGAAAACAGAACATTGAATCCCAACCCCCCCCTCCCCCACCTTTCCCAACTGCAGCAGCAGCATCTCAGCCCAAAAAGGTGGCAGAGTAAAAACCTTAACTCATGAGTAAACTGGATCAGGAACACGATGCAAGATAACAGGATGCCAAACAGGATACCAGAAGCAACTCCTTGCCCACCGCAAGGAGTCACTTTCTAAGCCCACATTATATAACCCTAAAGATCAGACTCGCCCGAAGAAGAACCCTCCCCTTGATCAGGCGATGCGGCTGGCTCCCTCTCTGCAGCTGACACTCCTTGTGCGTATCTCCAAGCTCCCCAGCGTTTCTCAAAACTTAGTGTTTCCCACTCATTCCCAGAAGTTTCAGAGGGCCAGTCTTTGTCACTTTCAAATCCCATAAAAGTATCACTACTAGAGTATGCATGACACACATCCCTAACTTCCTCTACCAAAGTCCAATCTAGATCGGTATCACTTTCTTCTGACTCATTTTCCCCTTCTCTGGAGAAAGCCCTCAAATGATTCAGTCAGTGGGAGTCATAAGTATCTGCTGAATTCTCTTCCTCTGTTCCAACCCTTCTCTGCTCAAATCGCTTGCATTCCTTTTCCTGCTGCTCCAGTGTTTAGATTACTCTCAGCCACACCCAGTTGCATACTACACTCCGACGCTGGTGATTCAGCGTCTTCTGCAGCCCTACTATCAGGCAACGCCAAGGGCTCAATTACAACATTACATATTATATATATATATATATATATAATATATATGTTAATCCCACAAACGAACATTATAACCCATGGTCTTTGGGGTCCTTTGGGGGTCCGTTCATATGGGCAGGCCAGGATTACGTGCTTGTGGCACCCTAGGCCACACTCTTGAAGCGCCGCCCCCGCTCCATGGGGGCGGGGCTGCTTGCGGGCGCGTCCCCGCTGCTCGCGCCGGCCCCGCCCCTCTTCCTTCACTGACTGAACGCGCGAGCAGCAGGGAGGGGGCGGTGCCGGGACTTCCCTCTGCCCTCTCCTGCCTCTCACGTCAGGAGGGGGTGGACGGAAGTCTTAGGCCCCCTCCCCGCTGCTCGCGCCGGCACCGCCTCTCTTCCTTCACTGACTGAAGGAAGAGGGGCGGTGCTGGCGCGAGCAGCAGGGAGGGGGTGGCGCCAGGACTTCCCTCCGCCCTCTCCTGCCTCTCGCGTCACTGACTGAAGGAAGAGGGGCGGGCCGGCATGAGCAGCAGGGAGGGGGACTTCTGCTGCTGCGCGCATGGGCACTTTTTTCCGAATATCATTTTGAATTTTTTTAAAAAAAAATTCCGAATTTTTTTATTTTTAAAAAACTTTTTGGGGGGTCCGGATCTGCTGCCCCCCCAAACGTGCCACCCTAGGCCCTCGCCTAGGGTGGCCTTATGGGTATTTGGGGTCCTATGGGGGTCCATTCAAATGGGACAACCTCTAGGACATCTGGCAGAAGTTGCAGAGAACATCTTGTTGATGGTGCTTCTTGGGAGGGTTTTGGGCACCTTCAGGAGTTGTCTCTATGAAAGAATGGGGTCGGACCCATGGTATTTGAGGTCCTATGGGGGTCCATTCAAACAGGACGACCTCTAGGACATCTGGCAGAAGGTGCAGAGAACATCTTGTTGATGGTGCTTCTTGGGAGGGTTTTGGGCACCTTCAGGAGTTGTCTCTATGGAAGTATGGGGTTGGACCCATGGTATTTGGGGTCCTATGGGGGTCCGTTCATATGGGACGACCTCTAGGACATCTGGCAGAAGTTGCAGAGAACACCTTGTTGATTGTGCTTCTTGGGAGGGTTTTGGGCATCTTCAGGAGTTGTCTCTATGGAAGTATGGGGTTGGACCCATGGTCTTTGGGGTCCTATGGGGGTTCAGTCAAATGGGACGACCTCTAGGACATCTGGCAGAAGTTGCAGAGAACATCTTGTTGATGGTGCTTCTTGGGAGGGTTTTGGATATCTTCAGGAGTTGTCTCTATGGAAGAATTGGGTCGGACCCATGGTATTTGGAGTCCTATGGGGGTCCGGTCAAATGGGACGACCTCTAGGACATCTGGCAGAAGTTGCAGAGAACATCTTGTTGATGGTGCTTCTTGGGAGGGCTTTGGGCCTCTTCAGGAGTTGTCTCAGGAGTTGTCTCTATGGAAGAATGGGGTCAGACCCATGGTCTTTGGGGTCCTATGGGGGTTCGGTCAAATGGGACGACCTCTAGGACATCTGGCAGAAGTTGCAGAGAACATCTTGTTGATGGTGCTTCTTGGGAGGGTTTGGGGCACCTTCAGGAGTTGTCTCTATGGAAGAATGGGGTCGGACCCATGGCCTTTGGGGTCCTTTGGGGGTCCGGTCAAATGGGACGACCTCTAGGACACCTGGCAGAAGTTGCAGAGAACATCTTGTTGATCGTGCTTCTTGGGAGGGTTTGGGGCACCTTCAGGAGTTGTCTCTATGGAAGAATGGGGTCGGACTCATGGTCTTTGGGGTCCTTTGTGGGTCTGTTCATATGGGACGACCTCTAGAACATCTGGCAGAAGTTGCAGAGAACATCTTCTTGATGGTGCTTCTTGGGAGGACTTTGGGCCTCTTCAGGAGTTTATGGAAGAATGGGGTCGGACCCATGGTCTTTGGGGTCCTTTGGGGGTCTGTTCAAATGGGACGACCTCTAGGACATCTGGCAGAAGTTGCAGAGAACATCTTGTTGATGGTGCTTCTTGGGAGGGTTTTGGACATCTTCAAGAGTTGTCTCTATGGAAGAATGGGGTCAGACCCATGGCCTTGGGAGTCTTATGGGGGTTTGGTCAAATGGGACGACATCTAGGACATCTGGCAGAAGTTGCAGGGAACATCTTGTTGATGATGCTTCTTGGGATGCGTTTGGGCATCTTCAGGAGTTCTCTCTATGAAAGAATGGGGTCGGACCCATGGCCTTTGGGGTCCTATGGGGGTTCGTTCATATGGGACGACCTCTAGGACGTCTGGCAGAAGTTGCAGAGAACACCTTGTTGATGGTGCTTCTTGGGAGGGCTTTGGGCGCCTTCGGGTGTTTATGGAAGAATGGGGTCGGACCCATGGCCTTTGGGGTCCTTTGGGGGTCCGTTCATATGGGACGACCTCTAGGACATCTGGCAGATGTTGCAGAGAACATCTTGTTGATGGTGCTTCTTGGGAGGGTTTGGGGCACCTTCAGGAGTTGTCTCTATGGAAGAATGGGGTCGGACCCATGGACTTAGGGGTCCTATGGGGGTTCGGTCAAATGGGACGACCTCTAGGACGTCAGGCAGAAGTTGCAGAGAACATCTTGTTGATGATGCTTCTTGGGAGGGTTTTGGGCATCTTCAAGAGTTATCTCTATGGAAGAATGGGGTCAGACCCATGGACTTAGGGGTCCTATGGGGGTTTGGTCAAATGGGACGACATCTAGGACATCTGGCAGAAGTTGCAGAGAACATCTTGTTGATGGTGCTTCTTGGGAGGGTTTGGGGCACCTTCAGGAGTTGTCTCTATGGAAGAATGGGGTCGGACCCATGGACTTAGGGGTCCTATGGGGGTTCGGTCAAATGGGACGACCTCTAGGACGTCTGGCAGAAGTTGCAGAGAACATCTTGTTGATGGTGCTTCTTGGGAGGCCTTTGGGCCTCTTCAGGAGTTGTCTCTATGGAAGAATGGGGTCAGACCCATGGTTTTTGGGGTCCTATGGGGGTCTGTTCATATGGGACGACCTCTAGAACATCTGGCAGAAGTTTCGGATCACACGGGAGGTCACGGAAGGTGCAGCAAGTTATGGCACAGGGATCGTCTCGTGATCCGGGTCGTGGCTATCAGAGAAGAGGCCAAAGAACTCCTTGATCAGCTCGCGATGTGAGACGGCAAAGTGGACCATCTTTATCACAGACCCCGTAAAAAAGCTGAGCAGATGCTTTTTCTGTCTCTCGTCCACCTCTCGGACCCCGACATGGGATACTTCCTTTCAATAGGGAAAGAAGAAGAAGACATAACATGTCAGTTCCTTGGATAGACCCGCTCTCAGCCTCTTTGAAGTTAGTTAGAAGTTGCTAGTTACGAAGTAGCTTTACACACAGCAGCTGGGGCTTTCTCACACTGGGCCTTTCTCACACAGGGGCTTTCTCACAAGAGGGGCTTTTTCACACTGGGGCTTTCTCACACTGGGGCTTTCTCACACAGGGGCTTTCTCACACTGGGGCTTTCTCACACGAGGGGCTTTTTCACACTGGGGCTTTCTCACACAAGGGGCTTTCTCACACTGGGACTTTCTCACACTGGGGCTTTCTCACACTGGGGCTTTCTCACACGAGGGGCTTTCTCACACTGGGGCTTTCTCACACTGGGGCTTTCTCACACAAGGGGCTTTCTCACACAAGGGGCTTTCTCACACTGGGGCTTTCTCACACTGGGGCTTTCTCACAATGGGGCTTTCTCACACTGGGGCTTTCTCACACGAGGGGCTTTCTCACACTGGGGCTTTCTCACACTGGGGCTTTCTCACAATGGGGCTTTCTCACACAAGGGGCTTTCTCACACGAGGGGCTTTCTCACACTGGGGCTTTCCCACACGAGGGGCGTTTTCACACTGGGGCTTTCTCACACTGGGGCTATCTCACAATGGGGCTTTCCCACACGAGGGGCTTTCTCACATTGGGGCTTTCTCACACTGGGGCTTTCTCACACGAGGGGCTTTCTCACACTGGGGCTTTCTCACACTGGGGCTTTCTCACATGAGGGGCTTTCCCACACGAGGGCTTTCTCACACTGGGGCTTTCTCACACTGGGGCTTTCTCACACGAGGGGCTTTCTCACACTGGGGCTTTCTCACACTGGGGCTGTCTCACATGAGGGGCTTTCTAACACTAGGGCTTTCTCACACTGGGGCTTTCTCACACGAGGGCCTTCTCACACTGGGGCTTTTTCACACTGGGGCTTTCTCACACTGGGGCTTTCTCACACTGGGGCTTTCTCACACGCGGGGCGTTTTCACACTGGGGGCTTTCTCACACTGGGGCTTTCCCACACGAGGGGCGTTTTCACACTGGGGCTTTCTCACACTGGGGCTATCTCACAATGGGGCTTTCCCACACGAGGGGCTTTCTCACATTGGGGCTTTCTCACACTGGGGCTTTCTCACACGAGGGGCTTTCTCACACTGGGGCTTTCTCACACTGGGGCTTTCTCACATGAGGGGCTTTCCCACACGAGGGGCTTTCTCACATTGGGGCTTTCTCACACTGGGGCTTTCTCACACGAGGGGCTTTCTCACACTGGGGCTTTCTCACACTGGGGCTTTCTCACATGAGGGGCTTTCTAACACTAGGGCTTTCTCACACTGGGGCTTTCTCACACGAGGGGCCTTCTCACACTGGGGCTTTTTCACACTGGGGCTTTCTCACACTGGGGCTTTCTCACACGAGGGGCTTTCTCACACTGGGGCTTTCTCACACAAGGGGCTTTCTTACACAAGGGGCTTTCTCACACAAGGGGCTTTCTCACACTGGGGCTTTCTCACACTGGGGCTTTCTCACAATGGGGCTTTCTCACACTGGGGCTTTCTCACACTGGGGCTTTCTCACACGAGGGGCTTTCTCACACTGGGGCTTTCTCACACTGGGGCTTTCTCACACTGGGGCTTTCTCACACGAGGGGCTTTCTCACACTGGGGCTTTCTCACACTGGGGCTTTCCCACACGCGGGGCGTTTTCACACTGGGGCTTTCTCACACGAGGGGCTTTCTCACACGAGGGGCTTTCTCACACTGGGGCTTTCCACACGCGGGGCGTTTTCACACTGGGGCTTTCTCACACGAGGGGCTTTCTCACACTGGGGCTTTCACACACTGGGGCTTTCTCAAAGGGGCGTTTTCACACTGGGGCTTTCTCACATGAGGGGCCTTCTCACACTGGGGCTTTTTCACACTGGGGCTTTCTCACACTGGGGCTTTCTCACACGAGGGGCTTTCTCACACCGGGGCTTTCTCACACTGGCGCTTTCTCATACAAGGGGCACACTGGGGCTTTCTCACACAAGGGGCTTTCTCACACTGGGGCTTTCTCACACTGGGGCTTTCTCACACTGGGGCTTTCTCACACTGGGGCTTTCTCACACTGGGGCTTTCTCACACTGGGGCTTTCTCACACTGGGGCTTTCTCACACTGGGGCTTTCTCACACTGGGGCTTTCTCACACTGGGGCTTTCCCACACGAGGGGCTTTCTCACACTGGGGCTTTCTCACACTGGGGCTTTCTCACAATGGGGCTTTCTCACACTGGGGCTTTCTCACACTGGGGCTTTCTCACACTGGGGCTTTCTCACACGAGGGGCTTTCTCACACTGGGGCTTTCTCACACGGGGCTTTCTCACACTGGGGCTTTCTCACACTGGGGCTTTCTGAGGGGCTTTCTAACACTGGGGCTTTCTCACACGAGGGGCTTTCTCACACTGGGGCTTTCTCACACTGGGGCTTTCTCACACTTTACACAGGGGCTTTCTCACACTGGGGCTTTCTCACACTGGGGCTTTCTCACACTGGGGGGCGTTTTCACACTCACAGGGCTTTCTCACACTGGGGCTTTCTCACACCGGGGCTTTCTTCACACACACACTGGGGCTTTCTCACACTGGGGCTTTCTCACACTGGGGCTTTCTCACACTGGGGCTTTCTCACACTGGGGCTTTCTCACACTGGGGGGGCTTTCTCACAATGGGGCTTTCTCACACACTGGGGCTTTCTCACACGAGGGGGGGTTTCTCACACTGGGGCTTTTTTCACACTGGGGCTTTCTCACACTGGGGCTTTCTCACACTGGGGCTTTCTCACACTGGGGCTTTTCACACTGGGGCTTTCTCACACGAGGGGCTTTCTCACACTGGGGCTTTCTCACACTGGGGCTTTCTCACACTGGGGCTTTCTCACACTGGGGCTTTCTCACACGAGGGGCCTTCTCACACTGGGGCTTTTTCACACTGGGGCTTTCTCACACTGGGGCTTTCTCACACGAGGGGCTTTCTCACACTGGGGCTTTCTCACACTGGGGCTTTCTCACACTGGGGCTTTCTCACACTGGGGCTTTCTCACACTGGGGCTTTCTCACAAGGGGCTTTTTCTCACACTGGGGGCTTTCTCACAGGGGCTTTCTTTCACACTGGGGCTTTCTCACACTGGGGCTTTCTCACACTGGGGCTTTCTCACACTGGGGCTTTTCACACTGGGGCTCACACTGGGGCTTTCTCACACTGGGGCTTTCTCACACTGGGGCTTTCTCACACTGGGGCTTTCTCACTGGGGCTTTCTCACACTGGGGCTTTTCTCACGAGGGGCTTTCTCACACTGGGGCTTTCTCACATGAGGGGCTTTCTCACACTGGGGCTTTCTCACACTGGGGCTTTTTCACACTGGGGCTTTCTCACACTGGGGCTTTCTCACACTGGGGCTTTTCACACTGGGGGCTTTCTCACACTGGGGCTTTCACACACACACTGGGGCTTTCTCACACTGGGGCTTTTCACACTGGGGCTTTCTCACACGAGGGGGGCTTTCACACGGGCTTTCTCACACTGGGGCTTTTTCACACTGGGGCTTTCTCACACACTGGGGCTTTTCACACTGGGGCTTTCTCACACTGGGGCTTTCTCACACTGGGGCTTTCTCACACTGGGGCTTTCTCACACGCGGGGCGTTTTCACACTGGGGGCTTTCTCACACTGGGGCTTTCTCACACGAGGGGCTTTCTCACACTGGGGCTTTTTCACACTGGGGCTTTCTCACACTGGGGCTTTCTCACACGAGGGGCTTTCTCAAACTGCGGCTTTCTCACACTGGGGCTTTGTCACATGAGGGGCTTTTTCACAAGGGGGCTTTCTCACACTGGGGCTTTCTCACACTGGGGCTTTCTCACATTGGGGCTTTCTCAAACTGGGGCTTTCTCAAACTGGGGCTTTCTCACACTGGGGCTTACTCACATTGGGGCTTTCTCACACTGGGGCTTTCTCACACGGGGGCTTTAATTTCAGTAATTTCTTTAATGGGATCCTCATGACTATGACCCCATGCCCCTTTCTGAACCATTAATATCTCTCTGACCCCTATTATTATAATATTTATATTTATTTAACACCCAGCTTTATCTCTCTCGAAGGAGCCTTTTAGGATTATGGTTGACCAAGGGCCAACTTGGAACCTGTTATGAGCAGGCCCGGATTAACCCCTTTTGGCGCCCTAGCCCACACTTTGTCATTACGCCCCCAAACCAACCTCTACCGCACCCCCCTCCCCCACATTCCTTCTTTCCACTGCGAGGAGGCGGAGGGAAGCCCCGACCCCGGCAGCAGCCCCGGGGGCAGGGCTTTCCTCCGTCTCCTCCTCCTTGCGCCCTTCTTCGTTGACTCTTCCTTGAGTCAAGTCCTTTCCTTCCTCCTACTCCTCGCACCCTCCTTCCTTGACAAGGGGCCGCGGCGATAGCGAGGGGGGGCACCATTCCCTCCTGCCCTGCCCCCTCACAGCACTCTCCCCCCACCAACCCGAGAGAGAGAGAGAGAGAGAGAGAGAGAGAGAGAGAGAGAGAGTGAGTCAACCTTTTTTTTTTGGTCCGTGAACTGCGCCCCCCTCAGCCTGCGCGCCTAGGCCATGGCCTAGGGTGGCCTTATGGGTAATCCGGGCCTGGTTATGAGTATTCCTCAAGTATCTTCCCCTACTTACCACCTTGTCTTGGACTGCGTCTGTGGCGCCCCATGTCTCGTCAATGGCAGTCATGGACCAGATCAACAACATGATAGCAAGCAAGATGGAGGAGACCTTCATGGCAGGTCCACACAGTGATGTCCTCTTGGGTCAACAGAGAACTTAAGTTGGCTTTGCCTCAACGGGGTGGTTTCTGCCCTCCTTATATAGATGTTCCTTCCTGACCAAGGAAGTATGTTGATCTATATCTAGCTATATAACCTAACATTTGAATGGCAATGGAGCAGAAAAGGAGAGTTAATGGGCACCCGATTTTCCATTGCATTGACCAACCCTTTCCTTTCCACTTGGCCAGGCCCAGATCTTGAGATGTTCAGAGACCCATTGACAATTACAACGGTTATGGATCGTCCTGGAAAGTTCCAACAGGAAGGTCAAGGACTGCCAAGCAGGACCCGTCACGGTGTACGAAGTGCTTTCTGTCCTGCTCAGGTTGTTCCTTGCAAGGTGTACCTTGGAACTAGATTTGTTTCCAGATTTCCTACTGAGTGGTTTATATAAAGGAGGCCGAACCAACCCTTGTTAGTAGAACAGGTCCGAGGACCAGCTCTTCTTTTGCCTGGAAAGACAACTCCTGCTGAAGACGCCATGAGATCGTCTGCCGCTTTCCTTGCTGTTCTTCTCCTGATCTCATGTGCAACCAACATGGAAGAGGCCTGGGCTGAGGTGAGGGACTTCTCCCAAGGATCTCGACTTTCGAGAGGAAGAATTTGGTCTAGAACAGTGGTTCTCGACCTGTGAGTACCCAGGTGTTTTGGCCTACAACTCCAAGAAATCGCAGCTAGTTTACCAGCTGTTAGGACTTCTGAGAGTTGAATGCCAAAACATCTGGGGACCCACAGGTTGAGAACCACTGATCTAGATGGTCATTGAGGGTCTCCTAAGGTCACGATACAAATCTAGATGGTTCTTGAGGGCCTCCTAAGGTCACTATATAGATATAGATGGTTCTTGAGGGCCTCCTAAGATCGCTATATGGATCTATATTGTCATTGAGGGCCTCCTAGAGTCACTATATAGATCTAGATGGTCCTTGAGGGCCTCCTAAGATCACTATATGGATCTAGATGGTCCTTGAGGGCCTCCTAAGGTCACTATATAGATATAGATGGTCCTTGAGGGCCTCCTAAGGTCACTATATAGATATAGATGGTTCTTGAGGGCCTCCTAAGGTCACTTTATAGATATACTGTAGATGGTCCTTGAGGGCCTCCTAAGGTCACTATACAGATATAGATGGTTCTTGAGGGCCTCCTAAGATCGCTATATGGATCTATATGGTCATTGACGGCCTCCTAAAGTCACTATATAGATCTAGATGGTCCTTGAGGGCCTCCTAAGGTCACTATATAGATATAGATGGTCCTTGAGGGCCTCCTAAGATCGCTATATGGATCTATATGGTCATTGAGGGCCTCCTAAAGTCATTATATAGATCTAGATGGTCCTTGAGGGCCTCCTAAGGACACTATATAGATATAGATGGTTCTTGAGGGCCTCCTAAGGTCACTATATAGATCTAGATGGTCCTTGAGGGCCTCCTAAGGACACTATATAGATCTAGATGGTCCTTGAGGGCCTCCTAAGGACACTATATAGATCTAGATGGTCCTTGAGGGCCCCAAGTGTGCCGCGGCTCAAAAAAGGTTGGGAAACACTGCTATACACAACATTGTGGGCATTTTTAAAGTAGGCATCATAGGTCTTTATTAGCATAAGATGCCTTGGGTGGTCACCCAGTTTGGCTCCATCCAGCCCTCCCCAATCTTTCGGACGTCGTAAACGTCGGGGTAATGGTGCAAATTTTCTTCTCTTCGCAGGAATTGAACATTCAGAGCGAAGAACTTGGAGAACGAGACACCAGATCGCTGGATGGACTTTTAACTGCGGGCTTAGCAGTGGGCACAGCGGATGCACTGGTTTCAAGCTTTTCTTGGAACGATTACTTTGATTATGATGATGATGATGATGATTAGTAACCAGCACCAGACCACCGGGTGGCTTTGCCATGAAATCCACCGCTCTGCAGAAAAGATGGCCACCTTCGAATCCACATTGAGAAATTCAACGTGTACTCTTCAAGCATGAATCAAGCACCATTGGCCTTCCTTTCTTTGGAAGCCCTGCCCTTCTGGACCACTTGTAGTAGTAGCGCCAGAATAAAGCTTAAGCAATGTGAACGTGAGGTTGCGTCTCATTTCGTTCTCCTTAAGTCAGTTCCCACGTTAAGCAGCAATGGAGCAGTTGCGGTCCTTCTTAGACGATGCAACATGGCTTGACCCCTTCCAGTCCGGCTTCCGTTCGGGGCATGGGACGGAGACGGTCCTGGTCGCCATCACAGACCAACTCCGCTGCCAGCTCGACCAAGGCGGGTCTGCGCTGCTCGTGTTATTGGACCTCACGGCAGCGTTTGACACGGTCGACCACAATCTATTGATCCACCGCCTGGCCATGGCTGGAGTGAGGGGGACAGCCCTGAAATGGCTGACCTCCTTCCTCCACCAGCGGTCTCAGCGAGTGAGGGGGGGGGTGAGGCGGTCTCCGAGGGCTCCCCATTAGTTTGTGGAGTCCCGCAGGGGGCCATTCTCTCCCCCTTGTTATTTAACATCTCCATGCAGCCGCTTGCACAGCTGGTGCGGAGTTTCGGGCTTGAGTGTCACCAGTACGCTGATGACACTCAGCTCATTCTGAGGATGGAGGGCAGGCCTGGATCCGTCCCCGATAATTTCCAGCGTTGCCTCAAAGCCGTTACTGGATGGCTGCGAGCCAGTAGGTTGAGGGTGAATCCGGCGAAGACTGGGTCGCTGGGTCACTCGGGTGATGGGGATGTCCAGCTTCCGACCCTGGACGGTGCAGCGTTATGCCCATCGCCTTCCGTAAAGAGCTTGGGAGTCCACTTGGACTCCCAGCTGACCATGGAGGCCCAGGTCTCTGCGGTCAGCAAGTCTGCCTTTTTCCATCTCAGACAGGCGAGGCGGCTGGCCCCCTATCTATCCCGGAACGACCTAGCCACGGTGACCCAAGCCACGGTCATCTCGAGACTGGATTAATGTAACGCGCTCTACGTTGGCCTTCCTTTGTCGGTGACCCGGAAGCTCAGGCTAGTGCAGAACACTGCCGCCCGACTCCTGCCTGGCACGCCAGCTGGTAGTCACATAACACCTACCTTGCAGGATCTGCACTGGCTCCCAATTGAGCACCGGATCACCTTCAAAGTGTTGGTTCTTACCTTTAAGGCCTTGCACGGCCTGGGGCCAGCGTATCTGAGGGACCGCCTCTTCCCATATTGCCCTATGAGATCACTACGGTCGGAAGGTACCAACCTCTTGGATGTCCCCTCGGCAAAGGCTGCTAGGTTGACAGCAACCCGCAGAAGGGCATTCTCTGGGATCGCACCCACATTGTGGAATGCCCTTCCCCCGGAAATGCGCGCCACCCAGGAGCTGCCCCCCTTCAGGCGGGCTTGTAAGACCTACCTATTTCAACAAGCCTTCGACTTGTAGGTCTTACCTGTGTGCAGCCCGCCTTGTATGTAGATTGTTACCTGTGGTGTTGCACTTACACCAGATTTTCAATGCTTGCTGTGTTTTTTGATGTTTTTATGCTGTTTTAATTTTTAATGTTGCTTATATGCTGTTTTTACTTGGCGTTCTTTAATGGGATCCTCATGACTATGACCCCATGCCCCTTCTGAACCATTAATATCTCTCTGACCCCTATTATTATTATATTTATATTTATTTAACACCCAGCTTTATCTCTCTCGAAGGAGCCTTTTAGGATTATGGTTGACCAAGGGCCAACTTGGAACCTGTTATGAGCAGGCCCGGATTAACCCCTTTTGGCGCCCTAGCCCACACTTTGTCATTACGCCCCCAAACCAACCTCTACCGCACCCCCCTCCCCCACATTCCTTCTTTCCACTGCGAGGAGGAGGAGGCGGAGGGAAGCCCCGACCCCGGCAGCAGCCCCGGGGGCAGGGCTTTCCTCCGTCTCCTTATCCTTGCGCCCTTCTTCGTTGACTCTTCCTTGAGTCAAGTCCTTTCCTTCTTCCTCCTACTCCTCGCACCCTCCTTCCTTGACAAGGGGCCGCGGCGATAGCGAGGGGGGGGCACCATTCCCTCCTGCCCTGCCCCCTCACAGTACTCTCCCCCCACCATCCCCCGAGAGAGAGAGAGAGAGAGAGAGAGAGAGAGAGAGAGAGTCAACCTTTTTTTTTGGTCCGTGAACTGCGCCCCCCTCGGCCTGCGCCCCTAGGCCATGGCCTAGGGTGGCCTTATGGGTAATCCGGGCCTGGTTATGAGTATTCCTCAAGTACCTTCCCCTACTTACCACCTTCTCTTGGACTGCGTCTGTGGCGCCCCATGTCTCGTCAATGGCAGTCATGGACCAGATCAACAACATGATAGCAAGCAAGATGGAGGAGACCTTCATGGCGGGTCAACACAGTTGGGTCAATGGAGAACGTAAGACGTTCCTCAAGTTGGCTTTGGCTGAACGGGGTGGTTTCTGCCCTCCTTATATAGATGTTCCTTCCTGACCAAGGAAGTATGTCGATCTATATCTAGCTATATAACCTAACATTTGAATGGCAATGGAGCAGAAAAGGAGAGTTAATGGGCACCCGGTTTTCCATTGCGTTGACCAACCCTTTCCTTTCCACTTGGCCAGGCCCAGATCTTGAGATGTTCAGAGACCCATTGACAATTACAACGGTTATGGATCGTCCTGGAAAGTTCCAACAGGAAGGTCAAGGACTGCCAAGCAGGACCCGTCACGGTGTACGAAGTGCTTTCTGTCCTGCTCAGGTTGTTCCTTGCAAGGTGTACCTTGGAACTGGATTTGTTTCCAGATTTCCTACTGAGTGGTTGATAAAAAGGAGGCCGAACCAACCCTTGTTAGTAGAACGGGTCCGAGGACCAGCTCTTCTTTTGCCTGGAAAGACAACTCCTGCTGAAGACGCCATGAGATCGTCTGCCGCTTTCCTTGCTGTTCTTCTCCTGATCTCCTGTGCAACCAACGTGCAAGAGGCCTGGGCTGAGGTGAGGGACTTCTCCCAAGGATCTCGAGGGACTTCTCCCAAGGATCTCGACTTTCAAGAGGAAGGATTTGGTCTAGAACAGTGGTTCTCGACCTGTGAGTACCCAGGTGTTTTGGCCTACAACTCCAAGAAATCGCAGCTAGTTTACCAGCTGTTAGGACTTCTGGGAGTTGAAGGTCAAAACATCTGGGGACCCACAGGTTGAGAACCACTGATCTAGATGGTCATTGAGGGTCTCCTAAGGTCACGATACAAATCTAGATGGTTCTTGAGGGGCTCCTAAGGTCACTATATAGATATAGATGGTCCTTGAGGGCCTCCTAAGGTCACTATATAGATATAGATGGTTCTTGAGGGCCTCCTAAGATAGCTATATGGGTCTATATGGTCATTGAGGGCCTCCTAAAGTCAGGATACAAATCTAGATGGTCCTTGAGGGCCTCCTAAGGTCACTATATAGATATAGATGGTTCTTGAGGGCCTCCTAAGATCGCTATATGGATCTATATGGTCATTGAGGGCCTCCTAAAGTCAGGATACAAATCTAGATGGTCCTTGAGGGCCTCCTAAGGTCACTATATAGATATAGATGGTTCTTGAGGGCCTCCTAAGATCGCTATATGGATCTATATGGTCATTGAGGGCCTCCTAAAGTCAGGATACAAATCTAGATGGTCCTTGAGGGCCTCCTAAGGTCACTATACAGATATAGATAGTTCTTGAGGGCCTCCTAAGATCGCTATATGGATCTATATGGTCATTGAGGGCCTCCTAAAGTCAGGATACAAATCTAGATGGTCCTTGAGGGCCTCCTAAGGTCACTATATAGATATAGATGGTTCTTGAGGGCCTCCTAAGATCGCTATATGGATCTATATGGTCATTGAGGGCCTACTAAAGTCAGGATACAAATCTAGCTGGTCCTTGAGGGCCTCCTAAGGTCACTATATAGATATAGATGGTTCTTGAGGGCCTCCTAAGATCGCTATATGGATCTATATGGTCATTGAGGACCTCCTAAAGTCACGATACAAATCTAGATCGTCCTTGAGGGCCTCCTAAGGTCACTATATAGATATAGATGGTTCTTGAGGGCCTCCTAAGATCACTATATAGATATAGATGGTCCTTGAGGGCCTCAAAGTGTGCCGCGGCTCAAAAAAGGTTGGGAAACACTGCTATACACAACATTGTGGGCATTTTAAAAGTAAGCATCATAGGTCTTTATTAGCATAAGATGCCTTGGGTGGTCACCCAGTTTGGTTCCATCCAGCCCTCCCCAATCTTTCGGACGTTGTAAACGTCAGGGTAATGATGCGAATTCTCTTCTCTTCGCAGGAATTGAACATCCAGAGCGAAGAACTTGGAGAACGCGACACCAGATAGCTGGATGGACTTTTAACTGCGGGCTTAGCAGTGGGCACAGCGGATGCACTGGTTTCAAGCTTTTCTTGGAACGATTACTTTGATGATGATGATGATGATGATGATTAGTAACCAGCACCAGACCACCGGGTGGCTTTGCCATGAAATCCACCGCTCTGCAGAAAAGATGGCCACCTTCGAATCCACATTGAGAAATTCAACGTGTACTCTTCGAGCATGAATCAAGCACCATTGGCCTTCCTTTCTTTGGAAGCCCTGCCCTTCTGGACCACTTGTAGTAGTAGCTCCAGAATAAAGCTTAAGCAATGTGAACGTGAGGTTGCGTCTCATTTCGTTCTCCTTAAGTCAGTTCCCACGTTAAGCAGAAATTAATATGGCTCGTCTAAGTATCTAATGAGTCCAACTTCTTCAAATTGTGTCAATAATAATAATAATAATAATAATCTCTCTCTATAAAAATGTAATGTTCGTTTGTAGGATTAACATAATAATAATAATCTCTCTCTCTCTCTCTCTCTCTATATATATATATATATATTCTCTATCTCTATCTCTATATATAACAAAGCGGAATGTTTGTATGTTTGTGGGTTTGTATGTTTGTATGTTTGTATGTATGTGGCAGCGTTCTGATTGGCTCCCGGCCTCTACATTCTGACAACATGATTGGTTGCCAGTGAGGGAGCATTTGCATAACACCTCTATTGGCCAGCCAACACGAACATTCCGACCCTCTAAACTGGCAGAGGAGGATAAGGCAAAGGTCCGAGGCAGTCGCCAACACAAACATTCCGACGCTCTAAAGTGACAGAGGGGGTAAGGAAAAGGCCTGAGGCAGTCAGGCATGTTGGGAGTTTCAGACCAAAACACTTTGCGACCCCTTTGCGACCCCAAATAATGAGAGAACAGTGCTTGACTCACACTTTTGTAATCAAAATACCTAATTAATTTTTAATATTTCTGACAGTATCTTTTTTCTTATTATAGGTGACTAAAATTGGGGTGCATCTTACAGTCAGTAATTTCTTTAATGGGATCCTCATGTCTATGACCCCATGTCCCCTTCTGAACCATTACTATCTCTCTGGCCCCTATTATTATATTTATATTTATTTATACCAGAAGTGGGCAACCTACGGCCTGTGGGCCGTATGTGGCCCGTAGCCGATTCTGTCCGGCCTGGGGATAAGGGTGTCGGGGGCAGGGCCAAGAGAAAGGGGTGCCGCTGCCGCCATCCCACCGTGGGCTCTGTGGGGCCTGTGTCAGCAGACAGGCCGGAGGAGCGGCGGCTTTGGAGTGCCTGACATCCCTGGAGGTGATCCGGGCCTGCAGCGGGAACACCCGGCTGATTGCCCTGGCGACCCGGAAGACTATTAAGTCTTCCGGGTCGCCAGGTCGAATAAGCTGCCTCAGATCGCCGACTGCTCCCACTGCAGGCCCAGATCGCCCCCAGGGATGGCAGGCACTCCATAGCAGGGCGATCAGCTGGGGAATTGCTGGGGGCGACAGCGGGCGGAGGCCTGCAGCCTCCAATTGCCTGCTGCTCTGCTCTGCTCTGGTCGGCGGCGGCTGGGTCCGCTTTGCCATCCTCTGGGCTGGGTCTATTGGGCCATTCCATCTTGGTTTGCACCTTGTCTTCTTGAATTTAATTTAATTTTAGTGGGTTTTATTATTATTTTATATTAATTTTATTATAATAATATAATAAATAATATGTTATATTATAATTTCAATATATTATAATGTCTATATATATATACTATAATATAATAATTATGATATTAATACTAATAATATATGAATATTTCTTGATATATTAATATGTTAATATTAATTATGTGTAATATATAGTAAATATAGTAAATAAATAAATAAAGTAGATTAGGATGCAGTTCAGCTTTTAGGTGCGGCCCTCCATAATATTTTTTGGCTCTCGTGCGGCCCCTTGGAAAAAATAATTGCCCACCCCTGATTTATACCCTCTCGTAGGTGCCTTTTAGGATCATGGTTGAGCAAGGTCCAACTTGGAACCTGTTATGAGTATTCCTCAAGTATCTTCCCCTACTTACCACCTTCTCTTGGACTGCGTCTGTGGCGCCCCATGTCTCGTCAATGGCAGTCATGGACCAGATCAACAACATGATAGCAAGCAAGATGGAGGAGACCTTCATGGCGGGTCAACACAGTTGGGTCAATGGAGAACGTAATGTTATCGAACAGCTGCCAATCCCCCAGGCCGGCTGTCTGACAACCGGGCAAGCCCCGTGGACCGACCACGGGGCAGAGACCGCGAGGGTTCAGTTAACCTGGCGAGCCCGGAGCGACTAGGTCCTCGTAGCCTACCCGCCTCCCGTAGATCCAATTATGCTCACCAATACTGCAAGGTAGATGCCACGAAATTGTTTATTCTGCTCAGCTGAGAGGATGCGAACCGCAATACCCTGATTCCCGCAAAGAACGCATGCATGTACATTCAAAACATTGGTTTTTAAAGGTTACAGAACTGTCAAAACAATTGAATTTCCCGCCTGCCCCCTTCTGGGCCGGCTCCGTCGGTGATTGGTCGGAACGTTGAGACCAGCTGATGGGCGGGATGTTGACCGGCTCTGGGGAGCCTATCGGCGCTTACTCCCATTCGCCATCCTAGCCAATCAGGAGTCTGTGGCCATATATGGAATGTCCGGGAAGGGGAGCTCAGACGGAAATCGCTGTCAATATGGCATATGAATAAAACAAAAGAGTCCTGGCCAGGTAAACGACCTGGAGTGACACCTGGGAGTGATGGGATTAATGAGATGGTGCGTCATTCTTGAGAATGAAAGGGAAAAGGGGAAGAGGCCTGATGATAGTAATTCACTCAAACCTTTTGGTGACAAAAGGGCCTATTTTGGGGCACACCTGGGTTCCGAGGCCAGCTGTGACACCCGCTGTGAAGAGCAAACTTTTATTGTCCAAGTTCCAAAGGCTGAGTTTAGTTAGACTGGAAACCGACCGTAAAACTGCCTCAGGGACTGATGACAAACGTGGGGCCAAGACAAGAGCTTAGCTTATCCATAACAAGATTTCCATCAGAAAGCGCATGCAATATGAATAATGGTGATCCATAAAGATTTGGGATGGGGGCGCAGTCGCATTTCCTCTTGACAAAACATAGTAAAACACCCTCAAGGCAATCTTTTCTTACCAAGGGCAAGGGGGGAAGGGAAGGGTTACAAGGGGTCAAGGGAGACATGGGAACAATATTGTACAGATGCACAGATACAGGGATGAACCTTTATTATGATTTCTGCTTTCCTGATGTCAGCCCAAACACAAACAGATATGGCCCCCTGCTTCATAGGCCAATTCCTTTCTCAAAACTTTTCTTTCTGAGCTCAGAGGTGTCCCAAGAATGAGGGGAGAGGGGGAAAAAGGAGAATAAAGATAAAAAGTGTAAATGCAAAAATAAGTTCCTTTCCTCCCTTTGGGGGTCCCGAACCCGGGATTCCCGTCCCCAAACGGCCATGGCCCTGCCGCTTGAGCTACCGCATCTTTCCCTTGGACGCAGCTCTCCTCGCAGTCTTAAGGCGCCCGGGAAGCGGGAGGAGAAAAAAAATATAAAAATTCAGGAGAAATAGGGAGAAAGTCAGAAAGAGAAAGAACCCCTTTGGACAGACTCCAGCGGGGCTTAGGGAAAGGACGTGTGGGTTTCCACCCGGGAACAGGCGTGCGTGCTGAAGTTGGGACTTGTTCACTCGCGGAACGACCTGCGGCTTGAGAACTGTTGGCCTCGACAACAAATCCTCCCTTAGAGGCTAAAGCAAGCTAAGGGGCCGCCCCTTAGCTGCGATAAGCCTCTATTGCCACATTGTACCCGTCGAGGGGCAGCATGACCATCTGCTCAGAAGGTTTTGACCGGAAACTTTGGAGGCAATTTCGGAAGAGGGTGAGGAAGCAGGAGCCGCAACACCCCAAGAGGAGAAGGAGGAAGAGGGCTCCCAGGAAGACTAGGAAGCCCTTCCTCAACCAATCGAGGGAGGGAAGCCAATCAGTGAGGAAAGACAAATCAAAGCCAATTTCTTTCTTGATGTTGGTGGCGATTTCAGTCATACCCTGGATGTCTCGGTTAATAGATGCTGTCCTGTCACTTAAGTTGAAACAACACATACCATGGACGGATGAACATGAGAGGTGGTGTTTGAGCAAAAGGAAATCTACTGCTGCTCTGTTCTCAAGAACTGCCTCCCTTAGCTCAGACATCTCAGAGGCCATAGATGCAAGGGCGTGGGAAGTGAAGTTTATGTCCTTCACTAGAGCGCAAGCCAGATGCTTGACAGCCCGGTAGTTCATAGCAGCAGCAACACCAGGAAGGAACACTGCAGTGGCCACAAATTTGGGGACCCCGGCCAAAATGACAGAGGGGTCACAATCTGGATCTAAACTCTGGGTGGATCTTGCCTGACGATGTAGAGTGTGTGCCAGCTCTACATTCTTTTTGGAAGGCATGAATAGGGTTAGTTTCCCCAAAGCACAGGTGCCCAGAGTGGACTGTGCAGGGAGATATGAATAAGCCATATTCCCACATATGAAGAACCAACCGAGGGGCAATTTGATGTACCCTGCGGCAGGGGCCACAGAGTAGGTATGGGAGCAATTTAGTGAATTGTCTCTGGGCAAATGGTGACACACAGGACCCAAACATTGAGAAATTTGGAAGCACTGCTTGGCAGGAAGGATATGGGCCAATCTCATCGCTATCATGCCAGGTTCCTTCTCAGGGACCGTCATCCTCCATTTCCACATATCTTGGTAGGAGACTGGTCGGTTGGGCATGGCAACCCAGGGGGTGAGTTCCCTAAATGTCTCTAGGTCCGATGGTATACCAATAAGACAGGTAGAAAACAGATCAGTAGCTGAGACACCAGAGAGAGAGAGAGAGAGAGAGAGAGAGAGAGAGAGAGAGAGCCTCTGGACCCAGAAAGCGGAGAAGAAGCTTACTTTGTTGACGTGCAGGAGGCAGAGGAAAAACCCTTTTTCTGTGGTGGTTGGGCGGACAACGGGAAACTGAAAGCAAACACGTGTATACCGAGAACAGCTGATTCTGACAAGAGTTCGAGGCCTTGACAGGAGTTTGACACTGACAGCTGTCAAAGAACCCGGAAGTATGTGAAAATGGGATCCCGCGGCGCTAGAAGAAAGGGGACTTGGGAAAACGGGTCAGCGGCTGGTTCTGGAACAAACAAGGAAGAGTTCTTTCTCCTCAGGAGTCCGGCTGGGGTGCGGGGGGTCGTGTGGGGTTGTCTTTAGGTGCTTTCCGGAACAGCAACCTAAATCCTTCCCTGGGCTCAACGGACCAGTCGTCCTGGGCGTCCTCCTCCTCCGCCGGTTCCGGTGCAGGGGCTTGTTTCAACCTGGTGTGGTGGACCCAAGCCTTTATCCCCGAAACCTTTGCTGCGGTGTTGGTGGTGAGGAGGATCTGGTGAGGCCCGACCCACTTCTCCTGGAGTGGCTCCGACTTCCACGTCCGGACCAGAACCCAATCGCCGGCTGATAGGTTGTGCACAGGGCCGTCCAAGGGGATGGGGGAATGCGGCAAAAGATACCTATTAAGAGAGGAGAGAATAGAGGTGAGAGAGGCTAACCTAACCCTGACAGCTTCGGACCCGACCTCATGGAGATGCTCCGCCTTCAAAGGGACCCTAGAGGAAGGAAAAGGTCTCCCATACAAGATCTCAAAGGGGCTCAATCTCAACCCCCCTGGGAGCTGCTCTAATCCTAGTCAGGGCAAGGGGCAGCACATCAGGCCAAGGCAAGTTGGTTTGTTGGCAAAGTTTGGCAATCTGTCTCTTCAGTGTCTGGTTCAGTCTCTCAACCTTCCCGCTTGACTCTGGGCGCCAGCTGGAGTGTAAATCCCACTGGATCTGGAGGGCCCGCGAGACCTGTTGGGTGACCTGGGAGACGAAGGAAGCCCCGTTGTCCGAAGAGATGCATGATGGCAGTCCAAGCGTGGGATGATGTGGTTGAGGAGGGCTTGGCTGACCTCCCTTGATGTGGAAGTGTGACAGGCAAAAGCTTCCGGCCACCCACTATGGCCGTCCACAAACACCAGCAAATACCTACAGCGCTTGCTGGATGGTAGTTCAGCAAAGTCCACCTGCCACACTTCCCCGGGTTCCAAACCTGTCTTCACGTGACCAGTCGCTGGTTTCTTCTGGATCTTGGGGTTTTTTAAGGCACAGGAGACACCGACGGCATGCCCAGATGGAGTGGAGGGCCATCCGAGGACCCAAGAACAATGTCTTTAGATGTTCAAGCATGGCATCGTGGCCCCAATGGGTGCTCTGATGGAGGCGCAAGGTGACCTCGCGCATCAGAGAGTCTGTGAGGAGCAGGCGCCCTTGCCCATCCTGCCACCAACCGCCCTGCTGGCTCATACCCTCCTTCCTGGCAAACTCATCATCCATAGTTCCATACAAGGGCAGGGTAGAGACGGTGGTGTCTGGGATGAGGGCCCCTTGAAAAGGGGGCACTCGGTTAGCGGCTGATTTGGCGGCGGCATCTGCTCTCCGGTTCCCTCTGGCGGCGTCCTGGTCTCCGGCCTGGTGCCCGCGGCAGTGGATGACAGCAACAGCAGCAGGTTTGCAGACCGCGTCCAGGAGCTTCAGGATCTGGGCTGGATATTTGACAGGGCTGCCAGCTGTCGTTAGCAGCCCTCTCTCCTTCCAGATAGCCCCATGGGCATGCAGCACATTGAACGCAAAACGAGAGTCCGTATAGATGTTCATAGTTTTCCCAAGGCCCAGTTCCAGAGCCCGGGTCAAGGCAATCAGCTCGGCTAATTGAGCGGAGGTCCCGACCGGCAGGGGCTCTGCTTCAACAGTGTCCCACAAAGTCACCACCGCATAACCGGCTCTCCTTTGCCCGTTCTGTACGCTGCTACTGCCATCCGTGAAGTACTCCAGGTCCGCCTGCTCCAGGGGCTGGTCCTTGAGGTCAGGTCTGGAAGAGAAGGTCTGCTCGATGGTGGCGATGCAGTCATGGGGCTCATCCTCGTCTCCATTGGTCTCGATGGGCATCAGGGTGGCGGGGTTGAGGCAGTTCGTGGTGGTCAAAGTGAGGTCACCCTGGTCGATGAGGAGGGCCTGGTACCTGGTGAGCCGGCTTGTTGACAGCCAATTGGTCCCTTTAGCGTCCAGAACTGTCAGAACGCTGTGGGGAACATAAACGGTCATGGGCTGGCCCAGGGAGAGTTTCGGGCCTCCTCGGTCACCAGTGCCGTGGCGGCCACTGCCCTCAGGCAGGCGGGCCACCCGAGGCTGGTGGGATCCAGGCGCTTGGAGAAATATGCGACCGGCCTCTTGGTGCTTCCCAAAGGCTGGGTCAGCACCCCCGCAGCCACCCCCCTACGTTCGTGCACAAACAGGAAGAAAGGTTTGGACATATCTGGGAGTCCCAGAGCAGGGGCAGAGACCAGGGCCTTCTTGATGTTCTGGAAAGCCGCTCTACACTCTGCCGTCCAAGTGAGGAAGCTGTCAGTCCCTGTGGTGGCCTCGTAGAGCGGTCTGGCCATGATCCCAAAGTTGACCAGCCAAATGCGGCAGAACCCGACCATGCCGAGGAAACCTCGCAGTTTTTTTTTGTCCTGGGTTCCTTCAAGCCTACAGATGGCCTCTTTCCGCTCTGGTCCTAGTGCCCTCTGCCCCTCCGAGACGTCAAAACCCAGATACCTCACAGTTTCCTTGCAGATCTGTGCCTTCTTCTGGGAGACCTTGAAGCCGGTTTCCGCCAGGTAGTTGAGCAGGCTGATGGTCAAGCGTGTGCAGGACTCCCGATCCGCTGCACACAGGAGAAGGTCATCTATGTACTGGATCAGAACTCCTGCTCACGGTCCGGCCACTTCTCCAACTCCGAGGCGAGGCACTGACTGAAGATGGACGGGCTATTCGAAAACCCTTGGGGGAGAACCTGCCAACACAACTGCCGAGGCCTGCCACCATCTGCCCCTTCCCATTCAAAAGCAAACACCTCCTGGCTGTCAGGGTGGAGGGGAATAGAAAAGAAAGCATCACGGAGGTCAAGCACAGAGAAGAAACGGGAGGAGGGGGGAATAGCGGAGAGAATTGTGTATGGATTCGGGACGACAGGATGGAGCTCGACCGCAATGGCATTTATGGCCCGCAAGTCCTGCACAAAACGGTACTGATCCGTTCCAGCTTTTCTCACGGGCAAAAAGGGGTGTTGTAGGGAGAGGAGCATTCCCTGAGGAGGGGGATCCTATACTGGGGAATCCTAGGGGGCTTGACGTGGGGTTTCAGGGCGACGTGGACGGGGGTGATGTTCTTGGCTCTACCGGGAACCCCATCCGCCCACACCCGGGGATCCACAAGGCGAAGGACCCGGTATGGCACCGGGGGAGCGGCTGGTTCTGGTTGCTCAAGCAGGAACGCCTGGGCTCTCCAGGCCTCTTCGGGAGGGACGGTCATGATGATCTTCTCGGGCCCAAAAGCCAGCTTGGCTCTGATCTTACACAGGAGGTCCCTGCCGAGAAGGGGGACTGGGCACTCGGGCATGTAAAGGAACTCATGGGAAAGGGCCCTCCCCCCAACCTCACATTCCATGGGCTTGAGGAAAAACCTCTGGGCACACTTCCCTGAGACTCCCACCACCCGAGTTTCCCTGGGCCCCAACTCAGTTCCCCTGAAACCTTCGGTGACCACCGAATGGGTGGCCCCGCTGTCAAGGAGAAAATCCATCGTTCGCTTCCCAAACTTGAGGGGCACCACGGGGTCAGAGGGGGCCAGGACGATCTCTCCACCTAGTCACAACACCCGGGTCCGTGCCCCAGCAAAACTCCCTCCCGGGGGGTGATCTTCCTTGGGGCAGTACCGCCTGATGTGCCCTACCTCCCCGCACCCAAAGCAACGAAACTCCCTGGTCCCCTCGAAGCGAGGACGTCCCCCAAAATCCCGGTTCCCCCTTGCAGGTCCCCGATCCGCCAGGGCGGCTACCACACAAGCAACCTGGCTCTCGGTCTGCACTTTCCGGTCCCGTTCTTCCTTCTCCACGGCGGCATCTTCTCGGTTGTGGAAAACCTTAAAAGCAAGATCTATTAGATGGGAAATGGGCTGACTTTCCCCGCACTCCAACTTCTGGAGCTTGAGGCGGATGTCTCTGGTGGATCTCCCAATGAAGAGAGAGTTCAGAGTTTTGGCATACTGGGGATCCGCAGGATCCATGTTGGTATACTGGCGAGAGACCTTGCAGATCCGCTCATACCAATCGGAGGGGCTCTCCTCAGGCCCCTGTTTTAATTCATAAAATTTGGACATGTTCAATGCCTTGGGATAGACTAAGGGGAGTCCTGCCAGGATTCCCCGGTGGAACGCTGCCAACGCCAGACGACCCTGGTCGTCATTGTAATCCCAATCTGGGGCATCCCTTGTGGGGAATACCACCTCGGCATCCCTCCCTTCGTCCGGATCAGCCTTCATTACCACATCTTGTGCGGCCACTAGCAGCCGCCTCTTCTCTTCCTGGTTGAGGAGAGAAGATAGCAGAGTCATCACATCTGCCCAGTTGGGGCGATGGGTGACGAAAATGGTCCTAAACAACTCTACCATGGCGGTGGGGTCCTGGGAGAGAGGTGGTGTTTCTCTTCTCCAATTCATCAGGTCGTTGGTGGTAAACGGGATGTGGACCAGAACCGGCCGTCCCAAAGCACCCATGACCTCCCGGAGGGGGGCTATGGTGGCGGACGGGGCCGCATGGCTCCGGAGACTCTGCTTGGAAATAGAAGGCTGAAAAGTTAAAGGGACAAGGGAGTTGGCCGCAGCTCCTTCCACCTGGGGAGGTGGACTCATGTCCGGGAAGCCAAAAGAGGGAGGAGGTGACCAGATCCTATGGGGACTCGGGGGTCTTGAGGAAGCCCTCGAGTTGGGGCAAGATTGGACGGACTCTGGCAGGGAGGTGTCTGACGGAGGGGTCCGCAGGTACTCCAAGAGTTGAGCCATGCGAGGGGAAAGAGGAGCGGGCGCGGACGGGATGGGCTGTGGAGGTGGAGGGATTGGGTCAAGCACAATTGGAGGAGGGGGAGGGAATTCTCCCGGCGCCCCGATGAGCGATGGAGGGGGAAGTGGGACAGGGGGGTAGAGGGTCGCGGTGCCCGCTGGGCCCGCCAACCGATAGGGAGGGGGTACGAGAGCATGTCAAAGGGGTCCTCCGGAGGAGGAGGAGGAGGAGGGGGAAATGGGTCTGGAGAGGTGCCTTGGGGTGAAGGAGGAGTCTTCCCAACTTCCTTGCATGGCAGAACTTGGGGAGTTCCCTCACTCCTGCATTCTCTCCGGTACAGGGTCATGAAGCATGCCGCATAGGCCAGTTGTTCCCATTTGGCTTCTCCATGGCAGTGGGCTTGCAGTTTGAGAATCAACTGCTCGTCCAGGCTACCGTGGATCGGCCAGTTGGCGCTCCCTGGCAGGGGCACCAAAGGCCAGATTCGCGTGCTAAGCTTGACCAACTTGGCACGAGCGAGTGATTTTCCCGCTATCTCATCCCAGTTCGCCAAGACCTTGCCTACCGGTGTTCCCTCTGGGATGAGGCGCATTTTGCGGCTAGAGCAAGCTCCCATGTTAGTGGTAAGCCCTCGACCCGTGGCCGATTAAGGGGACGCCTGACGACAGCCGTACACACTCAAGGATCCCCACGGTTCGGTACCAGTAACCCGAGAGACCAATCACCTGGGGAGATCCAGACAGGAGCTCGGGCCTAGTGCGCTGGCTGCTTCTTTCCTCTCCCCAGGCCTGTAACCGCAAGATTGGACTGCCCTAACCCGCCGTGAGCGCCAGATGTTACCGCCCGGGACGTAGGACCTTTTGTTACAGGACGCCCGAAGACCCACGCAGGGATCAACCAGTATCCGTCAACCTACGCGCGGGGCGACACTTCCCGGCTGCTTTTTACCGGTTTTCAATTTCGGTGGCTCTACCTTTTGGGAGTCAAGGTGCTCCCGGCTCCTTTGGCCAGAACTTGAAGGCCAGCCAGATGTTTGGGAATGTGATCTGAGCGAGTCTAAAACTCTGAATCCTGGAAAAGGCGTCCCGTTCCCAAGAACCCAATCGCTTTCCCAAATAGTCTGGCCAAGAAGTTCTTGGACCAGGTGCCTTCTGGAAATTTAGTTGTCCCTAAAATTTAGTCGGAAATCCCTCCAGAAGGGTCCCTTCCGTGGTGCGCCAAAATCTGTTATCGAACAACCGCCAATCCCCCAGGCCTGTTGTCTGACAACCGGGCAAGCCCCGTGGACCGACCACGGGGCAGAGACCGCGAGGGTTCAGTTAACCTGGCGAGCCCGGAGCGACTAGGTCCTCGTAGCCTACCCGCCTCCCGTAGATCCAATTATGCTCACCAATACTGCAAGGTAGATGCCACGAAATTGTTTATTCTGCTCAGCTGAGAGGATGCGAACCGCAATACCCTGATTCCCGCAAAGAACGCATGCATATACATTCAAAACATTGGTTTTTAAAGGTTACAGAACTGTCAAAACAATTGAATTTCCCGCCTGCCCCCTTCTGGGCCGGCTCCGTCGGTGATTGGTCGGAACGTTGAGACCAGCTGATGGGCGGGATGTTGACCGGCTCAGGGAACCTATCGGCGCTCACTCCCATTTGCCATCCTGGCCAATCAGGGGTCTGTGGCCATATATGGAATGTCCCGGGAAGGGGAGCTCAGACGGAAATCGCTGTCAATATGGCATATGAATAAAACAAAAGAATCCTGGCCAGGTAAACGACCTGGGGTGACACCTGGGAGTGATGGGATTAATGAGATGGTGCGTCATTCTTGAGAATGAAAAAGGAAAAGGGGAAGAGGCCTGATGATAGTAATTCACTCAAACCTTTGGGTGACAAAAGGCCTATTTTTGGGACACAGCCTGGTTTCCGAGGCCAGGTGTGGCCCGCTGTGAAAATAGATATTCAATGTCCAATTTCCAAAAGGCAAGTTATGTTTGACGAACTCAGACCGTTAAACTGC
>JARBWK010000007.1:48285845-48329782 GCA_030556195.1 Anolis apletophallus
GCCCTTCTGTACCACCTGTAGTAGCTCCGGTGGCGAATAAAGCTTAAGCAATACGAACGTGAGGTTGCGTCTCAATTCGTTCTCCTTATGGCAGTTCCCACGTTGAGCAGAAATTAATATCGCTCGTCTCAGTATCTAATGAGTCCAACCTCTTCAAATAGTGGCAATAATAATAATAATAATCTCTCTATATAAAAATGTAATGTTCATTTGTGGGATTAACAATATTATATAAGCATTCAGTTGCATTCTGTTTTGCTGGCCAATCAGAGTCCTTGATGCAAATAGTTCCTCAGTGGCAACCAATGCCCTCTGTCTGGTGCCTTAGAGTGTTGGAGTTCTGAGGCTGGCCAATCGGAGTCCTTTTTGCAAATAATCTGGTGCCTTAGAGTGTCGGATTTCTGAGGCTGGCCAATCAGTGTCCTTTATGCAAATAATCCCACAGTGGCAACCAATCGAAATGCTGGCACATATTCCTCTGCACTTCCCGTCCTCCGCACTGCCGCAAACACTGTATTATATACATACATATATATGTGTATGTGTGTGTAATGTTTGTTTGTGGGATTAACATATATATATATATATATATTTATAATGTTAACATACGTGCAATGACTGATATAGACAAAGCAACTACACATCGCAGAAAAAACACAACTCGACAACCTTCCACAACATACCACTTGGTACCTATAGCACCGAAAAACAAGGCCCTAGGTACCTCGCAACACCCCCAAAAACCGACCCCAAAAAATGGACAACGGAATTCCCATCCGGCCCTCTCCGCTGCCAGAGCGAAGGTTTAGAACGTTCGCACAAGCCCCTCTGGAACGATCGCACACTTCCCCAAACACACGCACGCCGCTACCCAAGTCTGCCCAAAGCACTTCCCCACTCCCCTCCCCACTGTCTCTCACAACAAACACACACTCACTCCAAAACAACCGCTCAAAAACACCCCCCCTTCCTGCGCACAGGGCGCCCAAACCCCACCGGAACGATCGCACACTTCCCCAAACACACGCACGCCGCTACCCAAGTCTGCCCAAAGCACTTCCCCACTCCCCTCCCCACTGTCTCTAACAACAAACACACACTCACCCCAAAACAACAGCTCAAAAACACCCCCCCTTCCTGCGCACATGGCGCCCAAACCCCACCGGAACAATCACGGCAGAGGGCTCTACATATACATACACAGACACAAACACATACATACACACACATACATACACACACACACATACATACACACACATATACCTACACATACACACACACACACACATACACAAACACATATACATACACAAACATACACATACATACACACACACATACATACACAGACACACACATACATACACAAACACATATACATACTCAGACACACACACATACATACACACACACACATATACATACTCAGACACACACAAACATACACACACACATACATACTCACATCTCCTAAATAGGGCACAGCAACGCGTGCCGGGATCAGCTAGTGTATATATATATATATATATATATATTGTAATGTAATGTAATGTAATGTAATGTAATGTTTGTTTGTGGGATTAACATATATATATATATATATATATATATATATATATATATATATATATATATATAAAAAGCTTGGTGACCCGGTGGTGCCCGGGTTATATGATAAAAGCATTGTGTGCCAAGGTTGGTTCCTATTAGATGTTTAGATGTGGCTTTCAGTGGTCTCAGGAATTTAGTGAAGGTACTGCAAGTCCCATTGGCCATGGTCCATCCCCCTCCAAACAGCACCAGGATGTAGAGTGGGTCATGGGGGCTCTGTATGTCACATTTGGTCTTGATCATTCTTTGGATGAGGGTGGCAGCGGTCTCGGAAGGTGAGCGAAGGTACTTCAAGTCCCATCATCTGTGGTCCATCCTCCTTGAAACAGCACCAGGGTGTAGAGTGGGTCAAGAGGGCTCTGTGTGCTAATTATGGTCTGTAGTGATCATTGGGTGAGGGTTGCATTGTGAAGTGGGCCATTGGGCCCCTGTGTGCCAAGTTTGGTCCTGATCCGTCACTGCTGTGGGCCGCAGTACCTGACTGCCTGAGGCCTTTCCTTTTCTCTCTGCGTCACCTTAGAATGTTGGAATGTGGATGGCCAATCGGAGTCCTTTATGCAAATACCATTTTAGTAGCAACCAATCCCCTTTGTCTGGGGTCGTAGAATGTTGGAGTTCTGAGGCTGGCTAATCAGAGTCCTTTATGCAAATATCATTTTAGTAGCAACCAATCCCCTCTGTCTGGGGTCGTAGAATGTTGGAGTTCTGAGGCTGGCCAATCAGAGTCCTTTATGCAAATAATCCCATAGCGGCAACCTATCGAAACGCTGTCACATATTCCTTGGCACCTCCCAGAAAATGAACATTCCATTTCCAACGGAAAAAAACTGTCATTTGGCTAACTCAAGCATTCAGTTGCATTCTGTTTTGCTGGCCAATCAGAGTCCTTTATGCAAATAGTTCCTCAGTGGCAACCAATGCCCTCTGTCTGGAGCCTTAGATTGTTGGAGTTCTGAGGCTGGCCAATCGGAGTCCTATTTGCAAATAATCTGGTGCCTTAGAGTGTCGGATTTCTGAGGCTGGCCAATCAGTGTCTTTTATGCAAATAATCCCACAGTGGCAACCAATCGAAATGCCACATATTCCTCCGCACTTCCCATCCTCCGCACTGACGCAAACACTGACTTTTATTATACACATACATATATATGTGTATGTGTGTGTGTGTAATGTTTGTTTGTGGGATTAACATAATAATAATCTACATATATATATAAATGTAATGTTTGTTAGTGGGATTAACATAATAATAATAATCTCTCTCTCTCTCTCTCTCTCTCTCTCTCTCTCTCTATATATATATATATATAATGTTCATTTGTGGGATTAATTTATTATTTATTTTTTATGTATTTATTATTCCATTTTTATACCGCTTTATTTCCATAGGCTCAGGGCGGTTCACACAATGAACATATACAGTGGAAACACAATAAAATGACGATAAAACATCAATAAACCTCAATAAAACACAATAAAGCAGTCCCTCCACTGTACTAATAGCCAGCCATACGAATATGGAGTAGATTACACTGGGTTATTGAGATTGAAAGCCTGCCGAAACAGAGTTGTCGTGCAGGCTCTTCGGAAGGCTCTAAGAGCCCGGACATCGTCTGGTAAGGTGTTCCAGAGAGTCGGGGCTACCACTGAGAAGGCTCTCTGTCGGGTAGAAGACAGGTGGTAGGTTGGGGACTTCCAGTAAGTTTTGTTCACTGGACCATAGTGATCTCTGGGGAACATACGGGGAGAGACGGTCCCTCAGGTACACAGGCCCTAGACCAGGGGTGGGCAATTATTTTTTCCAAGGGGCCACACGAGAGCCAAAAAATATTATGGAGGGCCTCACCTAGAGGCTGAACTACATCCTAATCTACATTATTTATTTATTTATTTATTTACTATATTTACTATATATTACACATCATTAATATTTACATATTAATATATCAAGAAATATTCATATATAATTAGTATTAATATCGTAATTATTATATCGTATATATATAGACATTATAATATATTGAAATTATAATATAACATTATATTATTTATTATATTATTATAATAAAATTATTATAAAATAATAATAAAAACCACTAAAATAAAATAAAAAGAAATTCAAGAATTCAAGAAGACATATATATGTAGACATTATAATATATTGAAATTATAATATAATATAACATTATATTATTTATTATATTATATTATTATAATAAAATTAATATAAAATAATAATAAAAACCACTAAAATAAAATGAAATTCAAGAAGACAAGGTGCGAACCAAGATGAAGGCTGGCATCCTCAAGAGAGGAAGGATCCCAAGGTGGAATGGCCCAATGGACCCAACCCAGAGGATGGCAAAGCGGACCAAGCAGAGCAGCAGACGATTGGAGGCTGCAGGCCCCCAGCCGTTCCCCAGCTGATCGCTCTGCCATGGAGTGCCTGCCATCCCGGGAGGTGATCCAGTCCTGCAGCGGGAGCAGTCGGCGACCTGAGGCGGCAGATTGCCCTGGCGACCCGGAAGACGATCAAGCCTTCCAGGTCGCCAGGGCGATCGGCCGCCGCAGGTCGCCGACTGCTCCCGTTGCAGGACCGTATCGCCTCCCGGGATGGCAGGCACTCCAAAGCCGCCGCTCCTCCGATTGTTCTCTGGAGCGGCGGACTGTCTGCCGACGCAGGCCCCACAGCCCGCGATGGGATAGCGGCAGCGGCACCCCTTCCTCTTGGCCCCGCCCCCGACGCCCTTCTCCCCGAGCCGGACAGAATCGGCTGCCGGGCCACATCCGGCCCGCGGGCCGTAGGTTGACCAGGTCTGCTCCGAAGGCTGATTCCTTTCCGATTCACTCCCTGGATCGGAAAAAAGATGGCGGCAGTGGCTTCAAAAAGCAAGATTACTTCTGGGTACCCAAATCGCTTCGAAATCTATTCAAAAATAGATTAATTCCAATTTTAATCCGATTTAGGAGTATTCCGATCGAACCTACCCATGCCTAGGAGCTGAGAAGGGTAGGTTCGATCTTTTTTTCCGATCCAGGAAGTGAATTCCTTTCTTCCACCATTACTGTTTTGGGACGGTGTAGGTATAGCAAACATATGCAAATATTCCATCTTGAGTCGTCTCAGACATTAGTGGTCTCCCCTGTTTGGAGTGGGGACAGTAGGGAAAACTGATGAGAAAGGCCGCTTGTTTCTATGGCCGCCTCCCATCAGAGCTGAGTGAATTTGGTTCCTTCATGGAGCGCAATCCAAGGACACAGGGGTTTTCTAAAGGTCATATTTCAGATTTGGATTGTTAGAGAAGGAGGAAATGAATAAATCTCCCGCCGTCGTAATCTCTTCGTCCAAAGCTACGGGATGTGCAGTTCTATTGGGAACGCTGCGTCCCGTTCTGAGTATTTCTTCCTCCAAAATATTCAGGATGGGCCAAAGGGAGAATGTCTTGCCAAAGGGCAGGTGGCCATTACAGTAGCTTTCGAGGAATGCGCGGAGGATGAAGTAATACAAGTTGCCTTCCAGTTGCCTCTCTTGCAGGGCTGTCCAACTTCTACCGGCCCAAGGGCCGGAGTTCCCAAAGGGTCTGCCTCCGCCCCTGGCCTCGCCCCCTCCCCGCCCCTCCCACGGCTCCGCCCCCCGCCGACGCGGCGAGGAGGAGAAAGGAAAGCCCCACCCCCGAAGCCGAAGCCGCGGCTTCTCCCTCTCTCCTAAAGCTGTGACATGCCAGCTTCCTCAGAAGGGCGATTACAGCCGCTTCTGAGGCGGCCGGCATGCCACGGCTTTAGGAGGAAGGGATGAGCTGTGGGGGAGCCTCTGACGCGCCGCCCTTCGTTTTTATTTGTTTCAACATTTTTTAATATTTTTTTTGGTCCGTGATCTGCGCCTCTAGAATAAGATGCGGTTCCACCGAATCCACTCTTTATGCTCACTTCGCACAGGCCAACCATTCTTCACAATCCCTTAAAGCAGTGTTTCCCAACCAGTGTGCCGGGGCACACTACTGTGCCGTGAGCGATTATCAGGTGTGCCGTGGGAAATTGGAACCTCCTGGAAAGGGGGGGGGGGGGAGTCTAGTGCATTGAAGTATAAAAACCCTAAGAAACCTACCTCGATAAAGGCACAAAATTACAACCACCCCCCTCCCCACCGGTTGTCTACTTGGTCTCTCCCTCTCCATGCATTGGGAAGGCCCGCCTCCCTTTCCCCAAGTAGAGACCTCCTCTTGCCTCCTGGGGGTTCTGTGTGGGAAGTTTGGCCCAGTTCTATCATTGGTGGGGTTCAGGATGCTCTTTGATTGTAGGGGAACTATAAATCCCAAAAAACTGTAACTCCCAAATGTCAAGGTCTATTTTCCCCAAACTCCATCTGTGTTCACATTTGGGCATATTGAGTATTCATGCCAAGTTTGGTCCTGATCCAATATTGTTTCAGTCCACAGTGCTTTCTGGTTATAGGTGAACTACAACTCCAAAGCCCAAGGTCAATGCCCACCAAACTCCTATAGTATTTTCTCTTGGTTATGGGAGTTCTGTGTGGGAAGTTTGTGTCTTTCTGCCATTCCTGCCAGGATATCTATGTTGTGTTCATCAAAACAGGCCCAGGTTTCACACTGAGTGTATAAATACATTAAAAAACATATTAACTATATGTATGACTGTGTTAGAGTGTCATTTTGTGTCATTTTGGTTGGCGTCTGACTCCCTTGAAGGCAGGTCTCCCTGTCCCTATGTGACAGCTCTTCTTTTCTACAAACAGGTTTATGAAGTCTGGACATCAATCAAAGGTGCTGCTAAGAAGGTTGGGAGTTACTCCATGAACATAGCCAGGAAGTTTTTCTCCTGACTGCTGGACAGAATGAAGACTGATTGGTTCGAGGAAGATAAAGCCAAAGGATCCAAATAATCTCAGAGAAGCACAACTATCCCTTAACCTCCTGCTTTAGATGGTTATCTTGGCTTTCACAATCAGTTTTGGAAAATGCATATCCCAAGCTCCCACCCGGGTGAAAGACCTCTGGCGGCATCAGATCCCATGAGATCTTGGAAGCTTAGCAGGGCCAGGCCTAGTTCCAGGCCCGGATTACCCATAAAGCCAGCCTAGGCCATGGCCTAGGGCGGCACCTTTGGGGGGGGCAGCAAGTCCGCCCCCCCCCCAAATTGAAAAAAAATCCAAAAAAATTTCCAATTTTAAAAAAAAAATTCAAAAAAATTTCGAAAAAAATAATTTTTAAAAAATCAACAAAAATTCAAAAAAATAAAGGGCACATGATATTATCAGGCAGGAAGTAAACAGAGAGACCTTTCAGCTACAAAGCCATTTGTTTCACAGAAATATACATGCAAAAACACACCCAAGCCAGGCCCGGATTACCCATAAGGCCAGTCTAGGCCATGGCCTAGGGCGGCACCTTTTGTGGGGGGGGGGGTGCAGCAAGTCCAGACCCCCCCCAATTCAAAAAAATAATAATTCAAAAAAATTCAAAATAAGGGCGCATGCGCACCCACGGCACCTCCCCGGCCGCCCCCGGCTCCGCCCCGCCTGCCCCAGATATTATCAGGCAGGAAGTAAACAGAGAGAACTTTCAGCTACAAAACCATTTGTTTCACAGAAATATACATTCAGAAACAAACCCAAGCCAGGCCTGGATTACCCATAAGGCCAGCCTACGCCATGGCCTAGGGCGGCACCTTGGGGGGGGCAGCAAGTCCACCCCCCCCCCCCAAATTGGAAAAAATTGAAAAAAATCAAAAAACAGTCACAAAATAATTTTTAAAAAATCAAAAAAAATAATTCAAAAATTTTTTTGAATTTTTTTTAGAAATAAGGGTGCATGCGTTCCCCCCGGCTCCGCCCACCCGGCCTGCCTGCCCGGCTCCGCCCCACCTGCCCCCGGCTCCACCCTGCCCCCCCCCCTCCGACTCCACCGCCTCACCAGCGCGAGGAGGAGGAGGAAGAAAAGCCCCACCCCCGGAGCTGATGCAGGGCCTCCCCATGACTCCTCCCTCCCTCCTAAAGCCGGGAGGGAGGGCTCCTCCTCGAGCCGGGGGCGGAACGGGGTTGGGGCGGAGCCGGGGGTGGGGCGGAACAGAGTCGGGGTGGAGCCGGGGGGTGGGGGCAGAGCCAGGGGTGGGGCGGTGCCAGGGGCAGCCAGGCCTAGGGTACCAAAAGGGCCTGATCCGGGCCTGCCTAGTTCGAACCCAGATGGGAGTCCACCGACACATATCCCAAGCTCCCACCTGGATGAAAGGTCTCTGAAGGCATCAGATCCCATCAGATCTTGGAAGCTTAGCAGGGCCAGGCCTAGTTCCAGGCCCGGATTACCCATAAGGCCAGCCTAGGCCATGGCCTAGGGCGGCACCTTGGGGGGGGCAGCAAGTCCGGACCCCCCCCAATCAAAAATGAAAAATTCTAAAAAAATTCAAAAAAATAATTCAAAAAAATTCAATTTTTTTTAAAATAAGGGTGCATGCATGCCCCCGGCTCTGCCCTGGCCGCCCCCGGCTCTGCCCTGGCCGCCCCCGGCTCCGCCCCGCCTGCCCCCGGCTCCACCCTGCCCTGCCCCTGGCTCCGCCTCCTCGCCGGCACGAAGAGGAGGAGGAAGAAAAGCCCCACCCTCGGAGCCGATGCGGGGCCTCCCCACGGCTCCTCCCTCCCTCCTAAAGCCGAAGGGAGGGAGGGCTCCTCCTCGCGCCAGGGGGGGACTGGGGGTAGGGCCAGGGCGGTCCTACAAGGTAGGCCAAGTAGGCGGCCGCCTAGGGCGCCATCTGGGAGGGGGCGCCATCCTGGCTGCATGGGGCACCATCCTGGCCCTGCCGATGTTCCTCAGGCAGCGCCGCAGCTGCCTGCTTTTGGACCCCGGCCTTGTGTGTTCCGACGCTGCTTCTGGGCATGCACGGAGGTTTTCGCGGATGTGCAGTTGCTCCAGAGCTGAAGTTGAGCGCAGGAGCAACTGCACATCCGCGAAAACCTCCGCACATGCCCAGTAGCTCTCTTGCGCAGAAGCCTGTAAGCAAAGCACTCCCTATCGGGCAGACAGGGAGTGCTTCCCCTCTCCTTGTGTCTCCGCCGCGTAGCGTTTTGCGGGGAAGGAGAAAAGAATCAGTGAAGGAAGTGTAAGTGAAGGAATGAATGAAGGGCTTTCCTCCTCCTCTGTGGCCGCTTCCCTCCCTCCTTCCTTTCTTCGGCTCTATTTCTGTCTAGACCTGAGGGGCCTGAGGCTATGAGGAGTTGTGGGAGTTGGAGTCCAAAACACCTAGAGGGAGGGAGGGAGGGCCCAAGTTTGCTCAGGCCGCGCTGCCTGTATTCGACCTCATTTGAACATTTTGGCTGTTTTTCTATTTACATTTACATTGGGATCCTAATTTTGGACTTATGGGAGACTCCTATGAATTATGAGTCGGGTGGGAGGTAATATATTCTTATTTTGATGCATTTACATTGCATTTCTTGTTGATTATTATACAGTTCTGCTTTATATTGTCATACAATATAATAAAAATACAATATAATAATAGAATAACGATATATTTTATATTACATGTAATATTACAAACAATATTGCAGTATAGTGGTATTGTACAAAATAGTAATATATAATATTTTATTTTACTTTATTTTGGGTTATTTGAGTTTTATAGGAGTCATGAAAATATTTAGTAGAGGATAATTTTATTGAAATAAATAATTTTATTTATTGTTTTATAATAGTAATATAATAGAATGTTATATTGTATTATAATGTCAATATATTATAATATAATTATATTGTAATGTAGTATAATATAATTATGATATAATATACGGTAGTATGAGTATGGTATAATATATTGTATATACATTGATACAATATAATACTACTAATGGTATTGTGATATTATAATTGTATATTTGTTTTACATGGGGGGGGGCAAAATAATGTTTTTTGGGGGTACCAAAATAATGTTCGCCTACCATTTAAAATTACCTGAGACCGCCCCTGGGTAGGGCGGACCCGGGGGTGGGGCAGAACGGAGTCGGGGCAGAGCTAGGGGCAGTGGAGCCAGGGGCGGCGGAGCCAGGGGCGGCGGAGCCAGGGGTGGCGGAGCCAGGGGCGGCAGAGCAAGGGGCGGCAGAGCCAGGGGCGACACAGCCAGGGGCGACACAGCCAGGGGCAGCTGAACCAGGGGCGGCGGAGCCAGGCCTAGGGCGCCAAAAGGGCCTGATCCAGGCCTGCCTAGTTCAAACCCAGATGGGAGTCCACCAACACATATCCCAAGCTCCCACCTCGACAAAAGATCAATAATGCATTGGAAGGCCCCTTTCCTCTCCTCGGGCTTACATGTGGTACTTTCGGAAATTAGATATCTACCAATCTAATCCTTTTCTTGGGAATCAACACAAAAATACTGTGGAAGGCCCCTTTCCTCTCCTTTTGCTTACATGTGGTACTTTGGGAAACTACATCTCTCATGTATATAAAATGGCCTCAAAAGCTTGACGTGTCTTCTGTTGTCTCGTTGTCTTGTGCTCCTGAGACCCCATTCCCTTCCCTTTCGTGAGAAGCTGTGTTCTTGATCCCAAAGAAGGGGGTCAGTCTAGATCAGGGGTGCTCATTATGGTGATCGGGAGCACCTAGGTGATCTTTGGCCCTCTTCCAGGTGATCTTTGGGCCTCACCAGCTGGATGGCGCGTTTCTGCCATGCGCGCGCACGTGCGCTCCCCCCGCCGCCTTCGCGAGGCTTCTTTTGCCAAAATGAGGCTTTAGTGGGTGGGCCCTGGCGCTCGTCTTGCCACGCACGGTGTGGTGACATGACCGCCCATAAATACGCTCCTGCTGCGTGCGTGAGAGGGGCCTGCTGTGCACGCAAGAAGCAGGACGGGATGGGGACTTCCTGCTTCATGAAAGCACGCAGCAGGAAGGAGGAAGGCAACGAAGACATTGAGAGCGCGCGCGCAGGCAAGGAGGGTTCCCTTCCCGGGTGCGCGCAGCGGCGAGTTCGTGGGCAGGCAAGAAAGAAGCCCCGCGCGGACAGAAGACTGCAGTAGGAGTGTGCGCGCACGCATGCGCACGCACGCTCACATGCACAACAGGTGATCTTTTCAACTTGATTGTTCATATAGTAGCTCGCATGATGAAAAAGTGTGGGCACCCCTGGTCAAGATGTAAATAAAATACAAACACGAAGAGGAGGGTTTGTAGTTCCTCTAAGTCAGTGTTTCCCAACCAGTGTGCCGGGGCACGCTAGTGTGCCGTGAGCGATCATCAGGTGTGCCGTGGGAAATTGGAACCTCCAGGAGGGGAGGGGGGAGAGTCTAGTGTGTTGAAGTATAAAAACCCTAAGAAACCTACCTCAATAAAGGCACAACATTACAAACACCCCCCTCCCCACCCGTTGTCTACTTGGTCTTTCCCTCTCCATGCATTGGGAAGGCCCGCCTCCCTTTCCCCAAGTAGAGACCTCCTCTTGCCTCCCCCGGACCTAATGGCAGATGGTTCAGTCCAGCACCGGCCCCGCCCTCCTCCCCCTCCTCCCTGATGCGCGTGAAACCGCTCTCGGCTTCCCTCCGGCTCTCTGCCCCCCGCCGACGCCTTCCTGCCTGCTTCGCCAGCCCCGAGATGCTCACCCGGGCCGCCCCACTGACCCCCGAGGAGCTGCGCAGGTGGTGAGTGAGGCTCCTGCTCCCCACGACCCAAATTCAAGCCTGGCGGGGAGGGAGGGGGCAACCTAAGTGAGAGGGAGACTGCTGGTCTTTCGAGGACTCCCCCTCCAGAGACTGTAACTCCCAAATGTCAAGGTATATTTCCCCCAAACTCCATCTGTGTTCACATTTGGGCATATTGAGTATTCATGCCAAGTTTGGTCCTGATCCAACATTGTTTGAGTCCACAGTGTTCTCTGGGTGTAGGTGAACTACAACTTCCAAACTCAAGGTCAATTCCCAAGCAAACTTTCTGTTGGTAATGAGAATTCAATACGCCAAGTTTGGTTCAATTTCATTGTTGCAAGAGTTCAGGATGCTCTTTGATTGTGTGTTAACTATAAATCCCAGAAACTGTAACTCCAAAATGTCAAGGCCTCATTTCCCCAAACTCCATCTGTGTTCACATTTGGGCATATTGAGTATTCATGCCAAGTTTGGTCCTGATCCAACATTGTTTGAGTCCACAGTGCTCTCTGGGTGTAGGTGAACTACAACTCCAAAACCCAAGGTCAATGCCCACCAAACTCTTATAGCATTTTCTCTTGGTTATGGGAGTTCTGTGTGGGAAGTTTGTGTCTTTCTGCCATTCCTGCCAGGATATCTATGTTGTGTTCATCGAAACAGGCCCAGGCTTCACACTGAGTGTATACATACATTCAAAAACATATGAACTCTGTGTATTACTGTGTTAGAGTGTCATTTTGTGTCCTTTTGGTTGGTGGTGTGCCCCAGGATTGTGTAAATGTAAAAAGTGTGCCGCGGCTCAAAAAAGGTTGGGAAACACTGCTCTAAGTCAAATGCAAGAAAACACGGGAGTCCAAATTCACAAAAAAAGAACAATAGTTATATAATCTCAGTCATCAAATAATCATCAAAAGTAGTTGTAATGTCCCATAGACCACTTGGTCTGAAGTGGTGAATCCAAATAATAATATGGAATTTCTCCAGGTAAGTGAAACGGATAAGGATAATCAAAATCAGTAAGGCACAATGCTCAATTGTTACTCACAATGAAAGGTCCCAGAGCCAGAGTTCTTCAAGGTGAAAATTCAAAAAAATCAAAAAACATTTGTAATCCACAATGGGAAAATCTCCTATGACGCTCTGCAACGGTCGACGGTCAGGGGGGATCCCTGCACGGAGCTGTTTCGCCCACCGGGGCTTCTTCAGGACCGTGGACATATCTGTTTGAGGAAATAATCTGGATTCACTTAATCCGGGGTATTGCAATAATCACGATTCCAGTCTATCTATATATATAAAGGAAGAGCCGTCATGTGAAGACTACCTCAAACAGAGAAACCTTACAACGCAGAAACACAAAACTTGCCAACAGAAATAGGCCTCAAGCAAGGTACGTTTGTAGCAAAGAAACTTTCCCCCCAAACCTAACAGGCCCCAAAACAATGAGTAAAAATAAACCTACCTTTCCCCGCATCCTCCGGGGCTGGCAAAGACCCCCAGCCTCTACATTCTGAAAACATGATTGGCTGCCAATAAGGGCGGATTTGCATAACTCCTGTACTGGCCAGCCAACATGAACATTCCGACCCATAACAAATTGTCAGATGAGTGCCAGAGCCTCCTCCAACACTTTCAAATCAGAAGACCATGATGGAGATCAACACCATTCAAGGGGAGCTCTTTTTTCTTTCCCAAAAGATCTCCAGTGGCTTGGAATTCCACATTAATAAGAGGACCATCCAGCAACAATGGGGTTTGCCAAGGAGGGTGCTCCAGCCCCTCTATATGCTGGCTCCAAGGGATGGAGGTCATCACCAAGTACCTTCTGATGCCCAGCGCTGGAAGAGCTCCCTCAGATGGCCTGTCCATGAGGAAAGCCTCCTCGGACATCGACCAATGGGTGCAAAAGACACAGAGCAGGACATCTTGAAAAAGAGAGGAGCAGAAAGTAAGCTAGACATGAAGATCTTGAGAAAGGTGGCTAAAAAGGATACGGAAAGGATTTTACGCAGTCCCCCAACAGACACTGGACGCACCTGTGAAGATAGAGATCCCCTGACAGGACAAGCCCTCCCCAAGCTGATCCGTCCTGGCCATGGTATGAGTCAAACCCGAAGGACTGCAGGCAAAGAGCTGAGGCACAAACATAACACACCCAATTCACTAACAACCATTCCAACCCTTACATACTCAGACTTTCTCGCATCTCCTAAATAGGGCACAGCAACGCCTGCCGGGTACAGCTAGTATAATATATAACAGTGTTTCCCAGCCTTTTTTGAGCCGCGGCACACTTATTACATTTCCAAAATCCTGGGGCACACCACCAACCAAAATGACACCAAATGACACTCTAACACAGTCATACATATAGTTAATATGTTTTTAAATGTATTTATACACTCAGTGTGAAACCTGGGCCTGTTTCGATGAACACAACATAGATATCCTGGCAGGAATGGCGGAAAGACACAAACTGCGTGTGTCATGGCCCCTGCGTGTGTCACAAAATGCGTGTGGCATGGCCCCTGGATCGGGGTGGTGTATCGCCCCTTGTTGGAAGGGGGGATAATGCCCGCCCCCCTGGGGTGCCGAGCTTACGGGAACCGGCGGTGTGCCGGTGGCACCCAGGGATGTAAGTATCTTCGGACAGCGGCGGGCTGTCCGACCCCTGATCCAGGACCCATGCATGGCTGCCAACCCTTGTTCCTGTTCTCAATAAATGAGTTGTGGCCATATTTTACTCCAACTACTTGTGTCGGTATCTTCTTGGTAACATGGGGGGGGGGGTGTATCACCCATACACACGCAATTGGTAGTAGACGCCAAATCCCATTTTCATTGGGAATGGATCCTGCCTGAATCTATCTTGCTTCCAGTCTGAGTTGGAAAGACTGGTCTTGATGGACCCAGGTCATGGTTGAGTATGTGGCAGTTTCCTACCTCCTCATGGAGATGCTTCAATAGACAGCCAGCTTTCCCTCGTATGTGCCAACCCTCTTTCCCCCGGATTTTGAGGTGTTCAAAGGCCCATTGATGAATACAATGACAATGGAGGTTAGTGTTTCATCCCCTTCAAGGTTCTGGGAAGCTCCCAAAAGAAGATTGGGGACTGCCAGGCAGGATGAGTCTCGGTGTGCCCAATAAATCCTGCCCTCCGAAAGGGGAAACTCAAGTTGTTCCTTGCAAGATGTTCCTTAGAAGAACAAAGGAACCGGTGTCCGGGGGAAGAGGCCTATATAAAGAAGCAACTCTCCCTAGTAGACTCAACCTTCGGCAGAAGAGCACATCCAAAGAGCAGCGCTTCTTCTCTCGGAAAGACACCCACCGTTGAGGCCACCATGAATTTCTCTGCCGCCTTCTTTGCTGTTCTCCTCATGATCTTCTCCATGATAGGTGTGGAGCAGGCCACTGCTGGGGAGGACCCGGTGAGTATTTTGGCCGAAGAATCAGGCCTTTCCAGAGGAAGAACCTGGACTAAGAGAATCAACTCAAGCTAAGTTGGATGGGGACTTCCCATATTAGTGTAAATCGAGCTCTAGGAGGACCAACTCAAATGTTGCATTGGGACTTCCCATATTAGTGTAGATTGAGCCCTAGGAGGATTAACTCAAAGTAAGTTGCATTGGGACTTCCCATATTAGTGTAGATCGAGCTCTAGGAGGACCAACTCAAATGTTGGATTGGGACTTCCCATATTAGTGTAGATCGAGCTCTAGGAGGATTAACTCAAAGTAAGTTGCATTGGGACTTCCCATATTAGTGTAGATCGAGCTCTAGGAGGACCAACTCAAATGTTGGATGGGGACTTCCCATATTAGTGTAGATCGAGCTCTAGGAGGATTAACTCAAAGTAAGTTGCATTGGGACTTCCCATATTAGTGTAGATCGAGCTCTAGGAGGACCAACTCAAATGTTGGATGGGGACTTCCCATATGAGTGTAGATCGAGCTCTAGGAGGACCAACTCAAATGTTGGATGGGGACTTCCCATATTAGTGTAGATCGAGCTCTAGGAGGACCAACTCAAATGTTGGATGGGGACTTCCCATATGAGTGTAGATCGAGCTCTAGGAGGACCAACTCAAATGTTGCATTGGGACTTCCCATATTAGTGTAGATCGAGCTCTAGGAGGACCAACTCAAATGTTGGATTGGGACATCCCATATTAGTGTAGATCGAGCTCTAGGAGGATTAACTCAAATGTTGGATGGGGACTTCCCATATTAGTGTAGATCGAGCTCTAGGAGGTGTAGATCGTTGCATTGGGCTCTAGGAGGACCAACTCAAATGTTGGATGGGGACTTCCCATATTAGTGTAGATCGAGCTCTAGGAGGACCAACTCAAAATGTTGGATTGGGACTTCCCATATTAGTGTAGATTGAGCGAGCTAGGAGGACCAACTCAAACTTCCCATATTAGTTAGATTGATTAGGAGGACTTCAAACTAAGTTGGATTGGGACTTCCCATATTAGTGTAGATCGAGCTCTAGGAGGACCAACTCAAAGGTTGCATTGGGACTTCCCATATTAGTGTAGATCGAGCTCTAGGAGGACCAACTCAAAGGTTGCATTCGGACTTCCCATATTAGTGTAGATAGAGCTCTAGGAGGACCAACTCAAATTAAGTTGCATTCGGACTTCCCATATTAGTGTAGATCGAGCTCTAGGAGGACCAACTCAAACTGTTGGATTGGGACTTCCCATATTAGTGTAGATCGAGCTCTAGGAGGACCAACTCAAATTAAGTTGCATTCGGACTTCCCATATTAGTGTAGATCGAGCTCTAGGAGGACCAACTCAAATTAAGTTGCATTCGGACTTCCCATATTAGGGTAGATCGAGCTCTAGGAGGACCAACTCAAAGGTTGCATTCGGACTTCCCATATTAGTGTAGATTGAGCTCTAGGAGGACCAACTCAAACTAAGTTGGATGGGGACTTCCCCTATTGGTGTAGATCCGGGATGTAGGAGGACCAACTCAAACTAAGTTGGATGGGGACTTCCCCTATTGGTGTAGATCCGGGATGTAGGAGGACCAACTCAAACTAAGTTGGATGGGGACATCCCATATTGGTGTATCCGGCTCTTTAGGAGTCTTCCGATGTCATGCAAAGACATGGAGGCTGCTCCTTGTGGTTGGAGAGACTTTAACTTGGGTCCATTTCCACTTTTAAATGGGATCAGGAACAGGTAACCGAAAAGGAGAAATACCAGCATGGAATATCTCTCTCTTTCTCTTTCCCTCTTATGAGCTCTTAAGGCATCGTTTTTCAACCTGGGGGTCGAGACCCCTAGAGGGGCCACAAGGGGGTTTCAGAGGGGTCGCCAAAGCCCATCAGAAAATACATATTTCCAGAAAAGGCTGAAGATCTCTCCGCCTCTCCATTATCTTTTGGAAATAGACAGCGAACCGTCCCACCATAAGCCCTCCTCTGCTGTGATTGGCTGTCCTCTTTGTCGGACTCTCAGCCAAAGGAGGGCTGTTTGTGAGACTCCAAGCAGGGAGGGGAGAGCAGGCGTGCTTGGCGAATGGCAGCACGGTGCACATGTGAGGGAGAGCATGTGAGGCTGGTGTCAGCAAGTCCCTTCAAGACATGGGGGAATCTATGTGGGAAGTTTGGCCCAATTCTATCATTGGTGGGGTTCAGAATGCTCTTAGATCGTAGGTGAACTATAAACCCCAGCAGCTACAACTCCCAAATATCAAGGTCTATTTTCCCCCAAACTCCACTAGTGTTCACATTTGGGAATATTGAGTTTTCATGGCAAGTTTGGTCCCGATCCGTCATTGTTTAAGTCCAGAGTGCTCTCTGGATGTAGGTGAACTATAATTCCCAAACTCAAGCTCAATGCCCACCAAACCCTTCCAGTATTTTCCGTGGGTCATGGGACTTTTGTGTGCAACGTTTGCTTCAATTCTATTGTTGGTGGAGTTCAGAATGCTATTTGATTGAAGGTGAACTATAAATCCCACCAACCATAACTCCCAAATGACAAAATCAATCACACACCCCAACCTGACAAATGACACAAAATGACACTCTAACACAGTGTGAAACCTGGGCCTGTTTCGATGAACACAACATATGTTCAGGAATGGCAGAAAGACACACACGCTGTTGTGCTCTCTCTCTCTCTCTCTCTCTCTCTCTCTCTCTCTCTCTATATTTAGATAGATAGATAGATAGATAGATATAATGTTCATTTGTGGGATTAACATAACTCAAAAACCACTGGACAAATTACTGTCAAATTTGGCCACAAAACATACTAATACTAACCCAAAGGGGGACCATCAGTCAAAAAATTGATTTTGTCATTTGGGAGTTGTAGTTGCTGGGAGTTATAGTTCACCCGCAATCAAAGAACTCCACCAATGATGGAATGGAATCAAACTTCCCACAGAGAAATTTCCCATAACTAAGAGAAAATACTATAAGAGTTTGGTAGGCATTGACCTTGAGTTTTGGAGTTGTAGTTCACCTATATCCAGAGAGCACTGTGGACTCAAACAATGTTGGATCAGGACCAAACTTGGCATGAATACTCAATATGCCCAAATGTGAACACAGATGGAGTTTGGGGGAAATAGAGCTTGACATTTGGGAGTTACGGTTTCTGGGATTTATAGTTAACACAGAATCAAAGAGCATCCTGAAATTGAACCAAACTTGGCATATTGAACTCTCATTACCAACAGAAAGTACTGAAAGGGTTTGCTTGGGAATTGACCTTGAGTCTCTTTCCCCTAAACTCCATCTGCGTTCATATTTGGGCATATTGAGTATCCATGCCAAGTTTGGTCCTGATCTAACATTGTTTGAGTCCACAGTGCTCTCTGGGTGTAGGTGACCCAAGGTCACTGCCCACCAAACTCTTGGTTATGGGCGTTCTGTGTGGGAAGTTTGTGTCTTTCTGCCATTCCTGCCAGGATATCTATGTTGAGTTCATCGAAACAGGCCCAGGTTTCACACGGAGTGTATAAATACATTTACAAACATATTAATTATACGTATGACTGTGTTCGAGTGTCGTTTTGTGTCATTTGGGTTGGTGGTGTGCCCCAGGATTTTGCAAATGTAAAAAGTGTGCCGTGGCTCAAAAAAGGTTGGGAAACACTGCTGTAAGATCTCGAAATCCCTAAAGAGACATATTAGAACTTTCTTCCCTTCTTGTTCCTATCCACAGATGAAAAACAGCAAATCAAAGGGGTACAAGGGAATCAAGGCATTCAGTAAACGACGATCCTACCCCTACAAATACAAATACAAGAAATACTAGCGGCTAAGATGACCACCTTCGGGGCCGGCCTTCCCAGCACTGACTCAACAGCGACTCCGAATGACGCCCGGTTTGGAACACGCTTGTCTCGCCTCAAATGTGTCCATATTACATTAATGAAATAAAAGTGTTGGGTTAAATATAGGCTCTTGTGTTCTTTCAATTAGGGGGGGGGGGGGAGGTCCAATGGTATGGAAACAGGACCGAACAGATTGAGGACTGACCATGTGAGCAATGACCCAACCCATCATGTGAGCGGCCTCACACAAGCAACAGAAGATGCAACAACATAAATAGCATAACAATTGCAAGTCGCAATAAAATCATTTAAAACATTGTCCGACATCAGTAATCTTCTGTATATATCTATCTATATCTATGTATCTCTCTATCTCTCTATCTCTATCTCTCTATCTCTATCTCTCTATCTTCTATCTCTATCTCTATCTCTGTCTCTATCTCTATATATAATAAAGCGGAATGTTTGTTTGTTTGTATGTGGGTGGGTGGGTGTGTGGGTTTGTATGTATGTATGTGCCGGCGTTCTGATTGGCTGCCACTTTCACAGGCCACAGCGAACAGCACAGGCGACGGACCTGGACCAAACTTGGGACACATAATCCCCCCCGACCCCTTTACATCCTGGTGTGGTTTGGGGGACATGTGATAGCGAACAGAAATTTGGGGGTCTTGCCTTGAAGGCAGACCAGTTAGACTCACCAAAGAGGGTCTAAAATGGCCTGGTGAGGAAGGAAGCCAACCAATCAATCCCCTTTCCCCTAAATTTCCCAATAAAGACCTCACCAGGTTGAAGAAAAGGCCACTGAGTTTATTCATCCAGCTGGAAATGAGGTACTAACCGCGATCCTTTCGGCCATGCTAGTACAAAGCATACATGTAATACATACGTTTTTATACTTTTTCCAAAACAGAACAGTTTTCAAACTGCCCACTTGCCTCTATTGGCTGTGGGTTAATCAATTGGCCAATGGGAAAAAAAGGGGGAATGAATGGAATACTGAGTCAGGGTTGTGAAGATTAAGATGTGTTAATGAAGTTTCATTGATAAGGAGGAAATCCTAAATCTGGTGATGTTTGGCTATCTTTGTGTGGTGATGAAAAATTAATGACATTTCCTGGCAGTAGCATGCACTTCTAATGGTTTGTCTTTGTTTAGTAAATGTGTGAGAGATTGTGGGATTTTCCATGTGAGGCTAAACAGACAGGGCTCTTCCTGGGTCACAGAGGAATCCCTGATCAATTAATAGATGTGTTGATGAAGTTTTGAGATTATAGCATGTCTGATTAGCAAGGGAAGACCCCTTGTAGTCCTGCAATCTTACCACCTATTGTTTGGGTCCTTGGAATAAATGGTTTTCATGGTTTTGGGTCATGGGTCTGGCCGTCTCTCATTTCCTAAGTGGCGTGTTCTATTTGTAGGATCTTTCTTAAGTAAATATGTGTAGCAATTTGGCTATGTCCTGGGTTTGAGTCTTGTGAAACGACCCTCCATGTTATACAAAGGGTGTGGCCAGGTGGCTTTCCCTGTCTTTGGAAATAACCATTGATACCTAATTAGCACTCTTCAATCTTGCAAAGGCTTGTCTCTCAAATCACTCAGGACTTGCCCCTGTTGGCCTGTCCGCATGCAACTCCGTACACAAAGAGTTCATGGCTTCAGGTCAAGTGAGGCAAGAAAACAAAGAGGTAGAAATGGCTGAAGGTCTTTTGATGCCAAATCCCAGCCTTTTGTGCTAGAAATGCCAGACCACATATGCAGGAACTTTGGAACTCCCTGATGCAGGTCAATGAAACAGGGGCTCGACTTCACATGGACCACGGATTATGGGATTTGTAGTACATTCAAACACTTTGGTTCCCACAGACCACTGCGGCCACCTAAAAGGACCAAAAGAGACCACACTTGGCACACACATCCCCCATGACCCACTCTACGTCCTGGTGCAGTTCGGAGGTGGGTTGACCACGGATGATGGGACTTGCAGTACCCTCACTAATTTCAGGATACCACTGCAACTCCCAGTAATGAGGGATCAAGGCCACACTTGGCAGAGAGAGCTTCCATGACGCACTCTATGTCCTGGTGCAGTTTGGAGGTTGGTTGACCATGGATGATGGGACTTGCAGTACCTTCACTAATTTCATGATACCACTGCAACTCCCAGTAATGAGGGATCAAGGCGACACTTGGCAGACAGAGCCTCCATGACCCACTCTACGTCCTGGTGCTGTTTGGAAGAGGTTACACCATGGACAATGGGACTCACAGTGCCTTCACTAACTTCCTGACACCACTGTGAGCCAAATAAATAACTACTACACACCAACTAATATGTTTTTCAAAAAACCCGGGCACTGCCGGGTTCCCAAGCTAGTCTGTATACCTTTATAAAACGGAATGTTTGTATGTGTGTATGTGTGTATGCGGAGGGCGGGAGGGCAGCCACTTTCACAGGCCAGGAAGGATATGTGGCAGCATTATTTGCATAAACGACTCCCATTGGCCAGCCACGAACATTCCGAGACTCTAAAGTGCCAGAGGGAGGTAAGGAAAAGCCCTGAGGCAGTCAGGCATGGTGGGAGTTTAAGTCCAAAACACTTTGCAGCCCCCAGCCCCCAACAATGAGACAACAAAACCAAACTTGGCACACAGAACCCCCAAGACCCACTTTACGTCTTGGTGCAGTTTGAGGGAGGCTGGGCCAGGGATAGGCCAGCATTCCAACATCCCAAATCTCAAAGGTGCCAGTCAGAGTTCTTTACAAAAAGGCTTCCTTCAGCTGATTTTACAAACTAGGCCTCAGCCTGTATTGACAGTAAGGCTTCCTCAACTTGATTTTCGATACTAGGCCTCAGCTTGAATTCACAGTAAGGCTTCCTCAACTTGATTCTCCTGACTAGGCCTCAGCCTGAATTGACAGAAAGGCTTCCTCAACTTGATTTTCGATACTAGGCCTCAGCTTGAATTCACAGTAAGGCACACATAACCCCCATGATGCCCTTTACGTCCTGGTGCAGTTTGAGAAAGATGAACCATGGATTATGGGATTTGTAGTACTTCAAAGCGCTTTGCTTCCCAGAGACCACTGTGGCCCACAACAAAGACCGATAAATATCAAACTTGGCACACAGAGCCCCCATAACCCACTCTATGTCCTGGTGCAGTTTGGAGAAGAGCAGAGCATGGATGATGGGGCTTGAAGTACCTCCACTCACTTCCTGAGACCGCTGCGACCCTCATCCAATGACTGATCAAGACCAAACTTGGCACACAGAGCTCCCATTACCTACACTACATGCTGGTACAGCTTCGAGTAGGATGGACCATGGATGATGGTACTTGAAGTACCTCCACTCCCTGAGACCACAGCAACACTCATCCAATTACCAATAAAGAGAAAACTTGGCAAAGAGTGCCCCCATGGCCAACTCAACATTTTGGTGCAGTTTGTGGGAGGACGGATTATGGATGATGGGACTTGCAGTACCTTTACTCACTTCCTGAGACCGCTGCGACTCTCATCCAGTGACCGATCAAGACCAAACTTGGCACATAGAGCCCCCCACGACCCACTTTACACCCTGGTGCAGTTTTCAGGAGGATGGACCACGGATGATGGGACTTGAAGTACCTCCACTCACTTCCTGAGACTGCTGCGACCCTCATTCAATGACTGTGTTGTCGAACAGCTGCCAATCCCCCAGGCCGGCTGTCTGACAACCGGACAAGTCCCACAGACCGACTGCGGGACAGAGGCCGCGAGGGTTCGGTTAACCTGGCGAGCCAGGAGCGACTAGGTCCTAGTAGCCTACCCGCCTCCCGTAGATCCAATTATGCTCACCAATCTGCAAGGTAGATGCCACGAAATTGTTTATTCTGCTCAGCTGAGAGGATGCGAACCGCAATACCCTGATTCCCGCAAAGAACGCATGCTTGTACATTCAAAACATTGGTTTTTAAAGGTTACAGAACTGTCAAAACAATTGAAATTCCCGCCTGCCCCCTTCTGGGCCGGCTCCGTCGGTGATTGGTCGGAACGTTGAAATCAGCTGATGGGCGGACGTTGACCGACTCTGGGAGCCTATCGGGCGCTTACTCCCATTTGCCATCCCAGCCAATCAGGGGTCTGTGGCCATATATGGATTTCCAGGAAGGGAAGCTCAGACGGAAATGACTGTCAATATTGGCATATGAGTAAAACAAAAGAGTCCTAGCTAGGTAAACGACCTTAAATGACACCTGGGAGTGATAGGATTAGTGGACTTGAGGATGAATGGGAAAGGAGGAAGAGACTTGACGACAGAAACTCACTCAAGCCTTTGTGTGACCGAGGGTCTATTTTGGGACACAATCTGGGTTCCGAGGCCAGCTGTGGCTCCCGCTGTGTGAGCAAATATTTCATGTCCAGGTCCCAGAGGATGAATTAATTGGACTAAACTCCGATGATTAATACTTCCTTCAGGCTGATGGAATGTGGGCCCAAGACAAGAGCCTGGGTGATCCAAAACAAGATTTCCATCAGAAAAGCTCATGCAATGAGAACAATGATGATCCATAAAAGGGTTAGGATGGGGATCCAGTTACTTCCTCTCAGCTGACACAATAGCAAAATACAGGCAATCTTTCTTTACATGGGAAAGAGGGGGAAGGGAAGGGCTACAAGGAGTCAAAGGGAAAACTTATGAAGCCACACTGTATGTACAGGGATACAGGGGTACAGAAATGAGTCTATGATCCGTGTCCTTGGGCGAACTACATATCCCAGCCTGCAAAGGCTTGGGCTGCAGGTTCAAAACCCCTCAAAAGCCCATAGATGTATTTTTGGCTCTCTGGCTGCTTCCAGCCAGGAAGGAATCTTGAGTTCGCTTCAGGGTCCTTGATGAAACTATCTTTCCCAGAGCAGGGAGGGCCCATGATGAATAGCGAGGCTTCTTGGCTCTATCAGCCAGGAAGAAACGTCAGGAGCAGTCCAGGAGAAGAAAAACGATCAGAAAAAGGCAAATAGAGGCACAGTACTTGGGAGAACTAGATCTTCTTTTTGGCATCAATCTCTGCCCATCACCCACCCCCCTGAAGAGATCTCTTTGGGCCGAACTGCTCCAAAAGCTGTTGTTTTAGAGCTGGGATATGTTTTCCCCAGGCCGGAAAAAGGATAGGGAGAGAGGAAGGAAAAAGAGGAAAACGGTGGGAGAAATGGCAGAGTGTTTATTTATTGTTTTGTAACGTGTGGCCAAAATGTCTGTGCTGTACGAAGTGTTGTAAATGTGGAGATGGGAGGTAATGGTGGCCGGGTTTACTGGGAGGGACGAAGTTGGTGCCGTGTGATGTATGGAACTGAGTGAGGCAGAAGGGAAGGGGGGAAAAGGAGTCTGGTACTGGTGCAACTTAGGCCATGGGCCAAAAGGAATACTGGGGACTCTCTGCAGTTGGTTCTTTTTGGGTTTGGGGCTTCCTGGCTCGACTACAACTGTTCAAGACCACATTTGCCACACAGAACCCCCTACATCCTGGTGCAATTTGGAGGAGGATGGACCATGGATTATGGTCCATGGTCCATAATCCTTCACTCACTTCCCGAAACCACTGCGAGCCAAATGAACAACTGATACGGACCAACCTTGGCACACAATGCCTTCCTCAAATAACCCGGGCACCGCCGGGTCCTCAGCTGAAGTTTGGAGGGGGACAGAACATGGATGATGTGTCTTGCAGTACCTTCCCTCACTTTCCAAGACTGCTACAAACCTAATCCTATGATTGATCAACACCAAACTTGCCACACAGAGCCCTCATGACCCACTCTACATCCTGGTGCAGTTTGGAGGAGGGTGGACCATGGATGATGGGACTTTAAGTACCTCTACTCACTTCCCAAGTCTGCTGCGACCCTCATCCAATTACTGATTGAGACCAAACTTGGCACACAGAACCCCCATGACTGCCTTCACGTCCTGGTGAGGTTCGGGGACGACTGACAATGGATGATGGAATTTGTAGTATTTTCACACCCCTCTGTTCCCACAGACCACTGCGGCCCCCAACAAACACCGATAAAGACCACACTTGGCACACAGAGCCCCAGTGACCCACTCCACGTCCTACTGAAGTTTGGAGGGGGACAGAATATGAATGATGGGACTTGCAGTACCTTCCCTCACTTCCCAATCCTGCTACTAACCTATTCCAATGACTGATCAACACCAAATCTGGCACACAGAGCCCTCATGACCCACTCTACAGCCTGGTGCAGTTTACTGTGAGACGGACCACGGATGATGGGACTTGAAGTACCTTCACTCACTTCCGAAAAACAATGCACCCCTCATCCATTCACCAATACAGACCAAACTTAGCACACAGAGCCCCCATGACCCAATCTACATCCTACTACACTTTGGGGGAACAGAGATGATGGGACTTGCACTACCTTCAGTAATTTCATGATACCACTGCAACTCCCAATAATGATGGATCAAGACCAAACTTGGCACACAGAGCCCCCATGACCCACTCTACATCCTGCTGCGCTTCTCAAATAACCCGGGCAGGGCCGGGTCCCCAAGCTAGTATATAATAAAGTGGAATGTTTGTATGCGTGCGTGCGGAGGTGCGGAGGGATATGTGGCAGCGTTCTGATTGGCTGCCACTTTCACAGGCCACAGCGACCAGCACGGGTGATGGACCTGCACCAAACTTGGGACACATAACCCCCCTGACCCCCTTTACATCCTGATACGGTTTGGGGGAGATAGACCACGGATTATGGGGTTTGTAGTACTTTCCAACACTTTGGTTCCCACAGATCACTGAGGCCACCAAAATGGACCAAAACAGACCACACTTGGCACACACAGCCCCCACGACCCACTCTACATCCTGGTGCAGTTTGGAGGAGCCTGGACAATGGATGATGGGACTTGAAGTACCTCTACTCACTTCCCAAGTCCGCTGCGACCCTCATCCAATTACTGATCGAGACCAAACACATTACCCCCATGACTGCCTTCATGTCCTGGTGAGGTTCAGGGGAGGACTGACAATGGATGATGGGATTTGTAGTAGTTTCACACCCCTCTGTTCCCACAGACCACTGCGGCCCCCAACAAACACCGATAAAGACCGCACTTGGCACACAGAGCCCCAGTCACCCACTCTACGTCCTACTGAAGTTTGGAGGAGGGCCAGAACATGGGTGATGGGACTTGCAGTACCTTCCCTCACTTTCCAAGACTGCTGCAAACATAACCCAATGACTGATCTACACCAAACCTGGCACACAGAGCCCTCATGACCTACTCTACATCCTGGTGCAGTTTTGTGTGAGACGGACAACGGATGATGGGACTTGAAGTACCTTCACTCAGTCCCTTAAAACAATGCAACCCTCATCCATTCACCAATACAGACCACACTTGGCACACACAGCCCCCATGACCCAATCTACATCCTACTGCAATTTGGGGGACGGTGGATGATGGGACTTCCAGTACGTTCAGTAATGTCATGATACCACTCCCAATCATGAATGATCAAGTCCAAACGTGGCAGACAGAGCCTCCATGGCCCACTCTACATCCTGCTGAACTTCTCAAATAACCCGGGTCCCCAAGCTAGTAAATAAATAAATAATAGCCATCCTCATATTATTTTTACACGCGGGGAGGGGAAAAAACATGCAGGAGAATTACATGGGATAGTTTCAGGGGAATATCAGCAATATCTCGTTATTATTTCATATGCAAGGGGTGGAAAGAAAGTCCATATGATCTTGAAAAGCATCAAATCCATATGCTTTGGGGAAAGTCCATCTGTGTCCTTGGGAAAACAATAAGAGAAAAGTCCTTTTTGCTCATAGCCAGAGGAGAGTCCTTGGAAAACTATGTCTCCAACACACCAGGCCCGGATCAGGCCCTTTTGCCGCCCTAGGCCAAAGGGTCTGCCTCCGCCCCTCCCCGCCCCTGGCTCCGCCCCTCCTTGCCGCATTGAAGGAAGGAGGGCGGGGCGAGGAGGAGAAAGAGGCGCCCTCCCACCACGCGTCCTGCGCGCCGCCTACCCCTTTTCGGCGGGGCTGGCGCGGCTTCGCCTCCTTCTCCCTGCCTGGTGATGCCAAGCCAGGGAGGAGGAGGCGAAGCCGTACCGCCGCCCCTCCCTTGCATGGTGTGGCGACGCAAGGGAGGAGTGGCGGCGGTGCGGCTTCTCTCCGCCTCCCTGGCTTGGCGCCGCCAGGCAGGGAGAAGGAGGCGGCCGCACCGCCCGCCTCTCCTCCCTTGCGTGCCGTGACGACGCTAAGGGAGGAGGGCCAGCAGCGCGACTTCTCTCCGCCTCCTTCTCCCTGCCTAGCAACGGCAAGCCAGGGAGGCGGAGAGAAGCCGCGTCGCCGCCGCTCCTCCCTTGCGTCGCCATGCCACGGGAGGGAGGAGGGGCGGCGGCACGACTTCGCCTCCTCCTCCCTGCCTGGCGACGCCACACCACGCCAGGGAGGAGGCAGAGAGGAGTCGCGCCAGCCCCGCCGAAAAGGGGTGTGTGGCGCGCAGGATGCGCGGCGGGAGGGCGCCTCTTTCTCGTCCTTGCCCCGCCCTCCTTCCTTCAATCCGGCGAGGAGGCGGGGAGGGGCGGAGTAAGGAGCGGAGCCGATCCTCTCTGCCTCCCTCCTAAAGCAGAGCAAAGGGAGGGGGCGGCCGCGCATGCGCCCTTTTTTTCGATGAATTTTTTGGGGGATTTTTTTTAAATTTGGGGGTCCGGATCCGCTGCCCCCCCAAACGTGCCGCCCAAGGCCATGGCCTCGGGTGGCTTATGGGTAATCCGGGCCTGCGCAGGCTCGGATTATGCCCTTTTGGCACCCTAGGCAACACTTTGGAATTACGCCCCCAAACAGACCTCTACTGCATCCCCCCCCCCACCTCCTCCTCCTCGGGGCTCCACGCGCCCTCCTTCCTTGAGTCAATAATACTAACAATAATAATAATCTACAGAAAGAAGGCTATTTGAGTGTTGTAAATGAAAGAGAATATAATAATAACAATAATAATCTATATATATAAAGGAAGAGTCGTCATGGAACGACCGTCCCAAACAGAGAAACCTTACAACGCAGAGACACCAAACTTGCCAACAGAAATAGGCCTCAGACAAGGTAGGTTTGTAGCTAAGAAACTTTCCCCCCCAAAACCTAAAAGGCCCCCAAAACAACGAGTAAAAAAACTACATTTCCCAGCATCCTCAGAGGCTGCCAACTTCTCTCCCAGCCTCTACATTCTGACAACATGATTGGCTGCCAATAAGGGTGGATTTGCATAACTCATGTACTGGCCAGCCAACATGAACATTCCGACCCATAATAAACTGTCAGAGGAGGATAAGGCAAAGGGCTGAGGCACAAACACAAACACCCAATTCACTTCCCACAGAAAATTTACACCACTACAAATCACAGACCACGCCCAAAATTGACAGTAAGGCTTCATTAACTTAATTTCCCTGACTAGGCCTCACTTGATGGAATGCTGTTTACGCTCTGAATTGACAGAAAGGCTTACTTGATTCTCCCAACTACGCCTCAGCTCATTGGACATTGTGTATGGCCTGAATTGACAGTAAGGCTTCATTAACTTGCTGTTCCTGACTAGGCCTCAGCTCATGGGACATTGTGTATGGCCTGAATTGACAGTAACCTACCTTGGCACACAGAGCCCCTATGACCCACGCTACATTCTACTACAGTTTGGAGGAGGGTGGACCATGGATTATGGGACTTGAAGTACCTCCATGGATAATGGGATTTGTAGTACTTCAAAACCCATCATTCCCCACAGACCACTGTGGCCCAGAACCAAGACCGATAAAGACCAAACTTGGCACACAATGCCCCCCATGACCCACACTCCATCCAACTGCAGTTCAGAGTAGGACACACCATGGCTAATGGGATTTCAAGTACCTCCACTCACTTCCAAAGTACCCCACCCACACACGCATCAACCTCTACATCAACACAGCAGACGGAAAGACAAAAAACATTGTATATCCACAAGCTATGCAGAACGCCAGCAACACCACACAACAACAACTCCACAGGTCTCCAACAACCCACCCACCAGAACAGCCCACAACAACACAGCCATGACCCCAACAACACCATAACTAACAACAACTCCAACCCTTACATACTCAGACTTCCTCGCATCTCCAAAATAGGGCACAGCAACGCGTGCCGGGTACAGCTAGTAATAATATAGAGGAGGGAGGTGATTGGAGGGCTCTAAATGCAAGGGTGAGGAGGAGGAGGATGCGGCCTAGTGAGGAGGGCCAAGGCCCGGCCTGGAGGCCCCTCAGCTCAGCTCAGTGGCGGACTCCCTCCCCGTCCTCCCTCCTCCGCCTTCCCCATGTGGGGGCGAGGCCTTGGGGTCTGGGGCGGCCCTCCCTCACCGTCCGGCCCTCATGGCGGCAGCGCCGCGCTCCTTCGCGGCCTCCTCCTCCGCGCCGCCATGACAACCTGCTTCTCCTCGAGCTGGCTCGGATACTCCCCAAAGCCCCCTCCTGCGCATGCACCGCAATGCCCGGCACGCACGCACGCATGTCCGTGAAGCAGCCGGAGGACGAGCACCCCCCTCCTCCCCATGCTGGCTACCCCCCCCCCCCCGGGCCAAAGAGGCCCCGGCGAGAGCCCAGCACAGACACTTCCGGCGCCATTCGCATCCTATGATTCCCTCATGGCGGCGCGGAGGAGGCCGAGGAGGAGTGCGGCGGCGCCGCCATGAGGGCCGGACGGTGAGAGAAGGCCTCGCCCCCACATGGGGAAGGCGGAGAAGGGAGGCCCGGGAGGGAGTCCGCCGCTGAGCTGAGCTGAACTGAGGGGTCTCCAGGCCGGGCCTTGGCGGTCTTCACTAGGCCTCGCAGGGGCGATGGCGAGAGGGGCGCCATTCCCTCCTCTCCCGCCCCCTCGCAGCGCTCACCCCGCCCTCCCCCGAGAGAGAGAGAGAGTCATCTCCATGCCGTGCGTTGCGGGTTTTTTTATATAGTTTTTTTTAAAAAAAAAATTAAAATTTAAACATTTTTTTTGGTCAGTGTGAACTGTGCCCCCCTTGGCTTGTGCCCCTAGCCCATGGCCTAGTGTGGCCTTATGGATAATCCGGGCCTGCAGTAACGGCCTCAAGGCAACGATGGAAATTATCGGGTACGGTTTCGGCCCGGCCATCCATCTTCAGAATGAGCTGGGTGTCATCAGCGTACTGATGGCACCCAAGCCCAAAGCTGCGCACCAGCTGGGCAAGTGGTCGCATGTAGATGTTAAATAACCGAGGGGAGAGGATTGCCCCCTGAGGGACCCCGCAATGAAATTGATGGCGCAGAGTCCCCAGAGTATTTATCAAGCTTAGCCTTGATTTGATTGATGGGTTTTTTTCCACAAAAAATAATGCTTAATGCAGTGTTTCCCAACCAGTGTGCCGTGGCACACTAGTGTGCCGTGAGCGATCGTCAGGTGTGCCGTGGGAAATTGGAACCTCCAATACCCTTTCTTCCCTCTCCTGCCCACACTGCTCTCTGGGTGTAGGTGAACTACAACTTCCAAACTCAAGGTCAATTCCCAAGCAAACCCTTTCAGTACTTTCTGTTGGTAATGAGAGTTCAATACGCCAAGTTTGGTTCAATTCCATTCTTGCAAGAGTTCATGATGCTCTTTGATTGTGTGTCAACTATAAATCCCAGAAACTGTAACTCCCAAATATCAAGGTCTATTTTCCCCAAACCCCATCTGTGTTCACATTTGGGCAGATTGAGTATTCATGCCAAGTTTGTTCCTGATCCAACATTGTTTGAGTCCACAGTGCTCTCTGGATATAGGTGAACTACAACTCCAAAACCCAAGGTCAATGCCCACCAAACTCTTATAGCATTTTCTCTTGGTTATGGGAGTTCTGTGGGAGAAGTTTGTGTCTTTCTGCCATTCCTGCCAGAATATCTATGTTGTGTTAATCGAAACAGGCCCAAGTTTCACACTGAGTGTATAAATACATTCAAAAACGTATGAATTATATGTATTACTGCGTTAGAGTGTCGTTTTGTGTCATTTTGGTTGGTGGTGTGCCCCAGGATTTTGGAAATGGAAAAAATGTGCCGCGGCTCAAAAAGGTTGAAAAACACTGGCTTAACGAGCACACAAAATTCACATTTTTCCATTTTCTCTTCAAATCACGCGGTAGTCGGCTATCAATGGCTGTGAAATACAAACTAAATTATGCAACTTGTTCGAATTTTGACAGGAGTCAACTGACAGGTGCCATTCAAAAAGTCACAGACTTATTGACCCGCCCTCGTATGTGCCAACCCTCTTTCCCCCAGATTTTGAGATGTTCAAAGGCCTATTGATGAATACAATGACAATGGAGATTAGTGTTTGATCCCCTTCAAGGTTCTGGGAAGCAACCCAAGGAAGGTTGGGGACTGCCAGGCAGGATGAGTCTCGGTGTGCCCAATAAATCCTGCCCTCGAAAGGGGAAACTCAAGTTGTTCCTTGCAAGATGTTCCTTAGAAGAACAAAGGAACCGGATTTGGATCCAGGTGTCCGGAAAGGAGGCCTATATAAAGAAGCAATCCTCCCTAGTAGAGTCATCCCTAGTAGAGTCAACCTTCGCTAGTAGAGGAGATCCAAGGAGCAGCTCTTCTTCTCTCAGAAAGACACCCACCGTTGAAGCCACCATGAAGTTCTCTGCCACCTTCTTTGTTGTTCTCCTCCTGATCTCCTCCATGTCCACTGTCGAGGAGACTTCTGCTAGGCGCAAGAGGGTGAATATTTGAGGACCAACTCAAACTAAGTTGGATGGGGACGTCCCATATTAGTGTAGATCGAGCTCTAGGAGGATTAACTCAAACTAAGTTGGATTGGGACTTCCCATATAAGTGTAGATCGAGCTGTAGGAGGATCAACTCAAAACTAAGTTGGATTGGGACTTCCCATATAAGTGTAGATTGAGCTCTAGGAGGACTCAAACTAAGTTGGATGGGGACTTCCCATAGTAGTGTAGAGGAGCTGTAGGAGGATCAACTCAAACTAAGTTGGATTGGGACTTCCCATATAAGTGTAGTGTAGATCAAACTAAGTTGGAGCTCCCTAGGAGGATCATTGGGACTCATAGTAGTGTAAACTAAGTTGGATTGGGACTTCCCATATAAGTGTAGATAAGTTAGTTGGGCTCTAGGAGGATCAACTCAAACTAAGTTGGATTGGGACTTCCCATATTAGTGTAGATCGAGGCTCTAGTTGGAGGACCAACTCAAACTCAAAGTTGGATTGGGACTTCCCATATTAGTGTAGATCGAGCTCTAGGAGGCTCAAACTAAGTTGGAGGATTAACTCAAACTCAAAGTTGGATTGGGACTTCCCATAGTAGTGTAGATCGAGCTGTAGGAGGATCAACTCAAACTAAGTTGGATGGGGACTTCCCATATTAGTGTAGATTGAGCTCTAGGAGGACCAACTCAAACTAAGTTGGATTGGGACTTCCCATATTAGTGTAGATCGAGCTCTAGGAGGATCAACTCAAACTAAGTTGGATTAGGACTTCCCATATTAGTGTAGATCGAGCTCTAGGGGGACCAACTCAAACTAAGTTGGATTGGGACTTCCCATATTAGTGTAGATCGAGCTCTAGGAGGATTAACTCAAAGTAAGTTGCATTGGGACTTCCCATATTAGTGTAGATCGAGCTCTAGGAGGATTAACTCAAAGTAAGTTGCATTGGGACTTCCCATATTAGTGTAGATCGAGCTCTAGGAGGACCAACTCAAATGTTGGATGGGGACTTCCCATATTAGTGTAGATCGAGCTCTAGGAGGACCAACTCAAACTAAGTTGGATTGGGACTTCCCATAGTAGTGTAGATCGAGCTGTAGGAGGATCAACTCAAACTAAGTTGGATTGGGACTTCCCATATAAGTGTAGATTGAGCTCTAGGAGGATCAACTCAAACTAAGTTGGATGGGGACTTCCCATAGTAGTGTAGATCGAGCTGTAGGAGGATCAACTCAAACTAAGTTGGATTGGGACTTCCCATATAAGTGTAGATTGAGCTCTAGGAGGATCAACTCAAACTAAGTTGGATGGGGACTTCCCATATTAGTGTAGATCGAGGTCTAGGAGGACCAACTCAAGCTAAGTTGGATTGGGACTTCCCATAGTAGTGTAGATCGAGCTGTAGGAGGATGAACTCAAACTAAATTGGATTGGGACTTCCCATATAAGTGTAGATCGAGCTCTAGGAGGATCAACTCAAAGTAAGTTGGATTGGGACTTCCCATATTAGTGTAGATCGAGCTCTAGGAGGACCAACTCAAACTAAGTTGGATTGGGACTTCCCATATTAGTGTAGATTGAGCTCTAGGAGGATCAACTCAAACTAAGTTGGATTGGGACTTCCCATATAAGTGTAGATCGAGCTCTAGGAGGATCAACTCAAAGTAAGTTGGATTGGGACTTCCCATATTAGTGTAGATCGAGCTCTAGGAGGACCAACTCAAACTAAGTTGGATTGGGACTTCCCATATTAGTGTAGATCGAGCTCTAGGAGGATTAACTCAAACTAAGTTGGATTGGGACTTCCCATAGTAGTGTAGATCGAGCTGTAGGAGGATCAACTCAAACTAAGTTGGATGGGGACTTCCCATATTAGTGTAGATTGAGCTCTAGGAGGACCAACTCAAACTAAGTTGGATTGGGACTTCCCATATTAGTGTAGATCGAGCTCTAGGAGGATCAACTCAAACTAAGTTGGATTAGGACTTCCCATATTAGTGTAGATCGAGCTCTAGGAGGACCAACTCAAACTAAGTTGGATTAGGACTTCCCATATTAGTGTAGATCGAGCTCTAGGGGGACCAACTCAAACTAAGTTGGATTGGGACTTCCCATATTAGTGTAGATCGAGCTCTAGGAGGATCAACTCAAATAAATTGGATTGGGACTTCCCATATTAGTGTAGATCGAGCTCTAGGAGGACCAACTCAAACTAAGTCGGATTGGGACTTCCCATATTGGTGTAGATCCGGTTCGAGGAGGACCAACTCAAATGTTGGATTGGGACTTCCCACATTAGTGTAGATCAAGCTCTAGGAGGACCAACTCAAACTAAATTGGATTTGGAATTCCCATATTGGTGTGGATCCGGCTCTTTAGAAGTCTTCCAATGTCACCGAAAAACATATTGGTCACCTTTGAGCCCTCCAAACTCCCATTCCTCCCAGTCTAACTCAGCCATATATTTCCCAGTGTGTCTCCAGTTTTGCTGGGGGAAAGGGCCAGGTGAGTTCCAGATTGGGTTGCCACTTTTTGATTTAAGAAATAACATTTGGGCATATTGAGTATTCATGCCAAGTTTGGTCCTGATCCAACATTGTTTGAGTCCACAGTGCTCTCTGGATATAGGTGAACTACAACTCCAAAACTCAAGGTCAATGCCCACCAAACTCTTGTAGTATTTTCTCTTGGTAATGGGAGTTGTGTGTGGGAAGTTTGTGTCTTTCTGCCATTCCTGCCAGGATATCTATGTTGTGTTCATCGAAACAGGCCCAGGTTTCACACTGAGTGTATAAATACATTTAAAAACATATTAGCTATACGTATTACTGTGTTAGAGCGTCATTTTATGTCATTTTGGTTGGTGGTGTGCCCCAGGATTGTGTAAATGTAAAAAATGTGCCGCGGCTCAAAATGGGTTGGAAAACACTGAGATAAGGAATGGAGTGAAGAGAGTTCCCAGTGTTACCGAATGACAGAATATAGGGGACCCTTCCCGTAGGGGGACAGAGCCCAGGCCACCCCTAAAACGCGGGGATCGAGGCCCCAAAATCTGGATGATCTTCCCAAAACTACAAACCCCACTGTAACCCAGATCAAAGCTCACCCAGATTGGAAGAACGGCAAGTACCGAGAGAAGAGTCTTATTCAGCTGAATAGGATGAGATGCCACGCCAGGTTTCCAAAGGCAAAACATAGTCTTTAATGGGAATACAGGCAAATATATAGAAAACCATTCGTTTACATTTGAATTGAGCACCCTCCCTGCCCACGTGTGGCTCCAGCTGATAGGCTCAGATGTCAAAGTCAGCTGGGCCAGGAGGCGGCCGGTGCGCCTGAGCCAATCAGAGAAGGCGCGCCTAGATTTGAATCAGCCAATCCTGGCTGGCTGTGCAGGGCGGGAAAGGACACAAAGGAAAAACGGCTGGGTGAAGGAAGTAACCTGTGGCTAAAGAATGCTTTGCGGCCGGCGAGCTTCCGATGTGGGGCTCAAGCCTTCCTGTCTATTGTTTGATTTGAATTCCTTAATGGCAGTCTTTTGTCCTGGCCGAAACTCCTTTGTTTTGAGAGTTTCAGTCTAGCGGGAAAATAGGATTTCTCAGTTTTAAAATGGTCCTGAAAAATAGCTATTAGGGCTGGCTGCGAGGGTCCGAAGCTCGCAATGAAACAACCATGTTTTGAGTTATGGTTACATGACCAGACACATGTCCCATCCGTGGCCAAGCTCCGATGGGGACAGAAACATATGCGGGGAGTCCTGGGCAAAGAGTGTGGGCCTTTTCCCCACGAAGGAACCCAGCGTCCCTCCCAAAATTATTATTTGTGCAAGGCAAAAGTGGATGGGAAAAGATATTGCATTGTTAATCTCTGGAACTCTCTGGTTGAGGGCATTATCTTAAATGTTACATTGACACAAAAGGGGAACACATAAGGGTTCAATCAGACAAGACAGAGATCACTAGCAACCATCCCAATAACATTCCCATACAGCTCTTGTTCCCAGAGAAATGATCTTTAAAACAGGCAGCACAATGCTGCTTTCCTCCTGGGAGTTGTAGTCCTCCTTGATGTAACTACTGTCCTTGGGAACTGCAGAGTCTTTGGGGCTTGGGGTGCAAAGTGGTAGCAAAGTCATTGAGGGTCTGTGGTGCAAAGGGGGGGAAACAGGGAATGTCCAACTAGAGAAGCGTCCTTGAGGAAACTATAAGGTCCAAAATGCGAGGGAGAGGGTCCATGTCCACTCCTGCAGGCCCGCTTGTACGGGGCCAACCCAAAAGCAATGAAATAAATGAGTCCATGATCAGTGTCCTTGAGCGAACTTCATGTCCCAGCTCACAACGGACCCGGGGTGCCAGATCAAGCCCCCCTTCCCGCTGGGATCCCTTCCGAAGGGTTCCCTGGAGGCGATCTACCGAGGCAGGAAGCTCTTCCCTCTCCCCCAGAGTCCATTAGATGTACTTTTGGGCCCCCCTGACAGTTTCCAGCCAGGGAAAGAGACCTTGAGTTCGTTCAGGAAGAAGTGGCCAAAAACGGAGAAAAGTGAGCTCTGGTGCTTGAGCCTCAAGCCCCCCTACTGGCAGAAGGCTTGGGGACCTGCTCCCCCCTTCAAGATCCCTTTTTTTTTGTCCAAACCGCCATCTTGCTGCTGGAGATGGGCTCGGGTTTGCTGCAAGTGAATGGGACTTTAATGCGAAAAAAAGGTGGGGGCCTTGTCCTCAAATGAACTGAGCGTGCCAGCGGTAGAGTCAAGTCGCTGATTGCGAGCGGCTGCTTTTCCGGGCTTCCCCCAGGCCGGGGAGGAAAAAGCGGGGAGAAGAAAGAGTGGAGACAAGATAGGAGGAAGGGGCAGAGTGCTTTGGGACTACAACGGGGCAAATCGGGGAAACTTTCAAAGTGTGGATACTGAATACATTGGTTCCTATGGAGATCTCACTTATCCGCGGTCCTCCCCCCCCCCTCGGGGAGCGCTCCCCCCCCCTTTCCCAGATGGCGACGGGGCGGGCGGGCGGGCGGGCAGCAAATGCCGTCCGCTCGCCGGGCCCCCATTAGAGGCCGGTTGCAGCACGGACGATCGGAGAGGGGGCGGAAACCAAGGTAGGAACAGGGGGAAGGTCTGTGGGGGGTTTGTTTACTTGTGCTGGGTGTTTTGTTTGTTTACTTGGGGTTTCTTTTAGCGGTTGGGGGAGGGAAGGCCGTTTCGGCCCTAGTGGTGGGTGGTGGTACTGCAGCGGCCTAGCAGTAGGCCTGGGTGGAGGTTAGCCAGGCTGTTGTGGCTTGGCAGGAGGGGAATGTATTTGTTATTTTCATGCGGTGGTTTGCTGATGGGGTTGTGAGTGTTATTGTAATATGTGGGGCAGAAGGATGCTGGGAAGAAATGTTCTTTTCTATTGTTTTGCAATGTTATGTGAAGTATAAAGGTGCTTGGGGATGTTTTGGTGCCTGGGCTCTGGGGAAGGGATGGAAATGCATTTGGCTTTTGTCTTGCTGTGGGCTGCTTATGGAGTTCAATGTGTTATTGCCATGTGGAAGGTTTTGGTGGGTGCTGGGGGAAATGTCCTGGTTTTATTGTTATGCTGTTTGATGTTTGCAGTGTAAAGGTGGTGCAGATGGGGTAATGGAAGGCAATGGTGGCTGGGATTGTTGGGAGGGACGAAGTTGATGTAGAGTGTATGGAATTTGATGGGGCAAAAAGGAAAAAAGTTTTGGTACTGGTGCAACGTGGGCCATGGGCCAAGAGGAATACTGGGAACTCTCTGCAGCTTGGTCTTTTGGATTTGGGACTGCCTGATTCGGCCATAGATTCCCCCCTTTGGAGCTGAAAGAGAGGCATCTATCTGACATGCTCCAACATTCATGAAAACATTACAGTTTTCCCAAGTACGATCTGGCCATCTCTCTGGGGGCTTCGCTGGTGTTCTAATCTAAGAGGCCCTCCTTCCAACTAGAAAAGGGACATCGCAGGCAACCCAAGGCTAAGGATAGGAAATAGCAACCCAAAAATGACTGACTACAAACTGTGTATGCTGATGATACCAAATTGGTGCAGGGCTGAAGGGGAAAAAAGGAATAGAGGTGGAACAGGATTGATAAGAACAGGGAGAATAGAGGCCTGGAGGAAAACTTTGTCACTCACGCTCAGCTGTGGCCACCCAGTCAATACTGTGCCTGGTGTTGTTTGGGAAATGTGGAGGTCCCATAGGGTGAATGGGACAGTTCTTGAAGGAGTGGGGAGATGCAGGAAGCTGGTCTCTCAAGTAGCAGTGAAGAGGAAAACAAAGAGCTGGTCCACGAGGGGTGAAGCTTGGCCTTTGCAGGTGTTTCTTTAAGCTGGCTCAGCAGACGTCCTTGATCTGTGGCAGTCCTCATTGGGGATTTTCCAGAGGGGCATTGTTCCGTCCTCCAGACTTTTCATATGCATAGCCCCATAGTTTTGTTTTAAAAGGCAGCATTTTTCCTTTTGCATTTTTCCTGGGACTGTTCCAGGCACACTGACACCTTGCCTGTTAATTATTAGCAGGGTTGCAGCCTGGTGCAGAATTTGCCGCCTAAAGCTCTGCAAATGTATCTTTTTAGTTGGTGTCCGCCCCTTTTTCTTCCTGGGGATTGGCCTCCATTTTAGAAAGTGTTTTAGTTCCTTTCAGAGAGGGAAGGGATTCAGATGTGTTTTTGGCCAGCCAGGATTGGCTCGAAAGGGTCACCGTAAGTACTGGTGCTAACCTGCATGCTAACCTGCATGCTGACCTGCTGATTGCTATTTGCTTGACCATTAGCTGGGGACTGCTGGAACCAGATGGGTTTATGGTACCTTGCAGAGACTGGCTTTGCATGCTGTATAGGATAGACATCTGGTTACCAGCCCAGCTTTAGGTCACCTTTGGACTGGTCTTAGGTTTAGAGGGGGAAGGAGTGGTTCCTTCAACCAAACACCTAGGACCAGGGTGGAAATATCGGGTTTCCTGCCATCCAAAAAGAAGCAGTAGGAATCTTTGAGCTACAACCCAAGGCATTTCCACTCTGTTTTTTTTGCAACCATAAAGCTGTGTCAAGTCCTGCAAAGACTTTGTTACTAAATAAACTGTTTGATTTTCAACTTTAATTTGGAGTGTTTTTTGGGTTGCCAGACCACCTAGCCTTTTCAGCAAGCGCTCTGCAGTCCACCAGGTAGAAAGGACAACACATCTGCCAGTTTTATTTTTAAACAGACCTGGTGTGACGGCATAGGCATTTTCCGGAATAATGCCTCCCAGGTTTCTCTCCTTGGGTTCCATCCATGATCCTTTTCGTCTGGCAGAGAAGCTGGTCCATCAGGCTGAGGTCAGCCTGGCATCCTCTTGGGCAGCATCAACAGGCCCAGGTCCATTCCCACGTGGCAGAGAATTTGGAGAAGATACAGTAGGTCTAGGAGAGCTCAGAAAGAATTATAGCCCCCCCCTCCCTCTTCCTCCCCAGCCCACCTCCAGTCCTCGGGGAAAGTTAGTATAAGGGAGATCATACACACCTTTTAAGTGAAGATTTGCCATGTCCCCGCTTGCTGCCTTCCTGACACAGCACGCATGGCAGGGCACCCTCCATGTCCTTTCTTCTGCGCCTGGGGACCCCTTCTGACCTTTGGCGTCGTGTACTTGGGCAACCAGCATCCTTTGGCCCTTGGCCCCCCTCTTTCCCAGCAGGGGCCCCAGCCTCAGGTGGCCGTGGCTTTGGCAAAGACCCTAGGATTGACCTCCCATGACCTCTCAGTCACAGGAACTGACACTCCTGGCCCTTCCAGATTTTCTCACCCGTCTTCCAGACTTGTCCAACAGCTTTAGGGGTCCCAGGGCAGTCCATTCTTCCTGGGGTGGTCTTCAGCTGTGTCAGGGAATTCCGTCTTCTGGGGACATTGGCCTGGTATCTTCCTCAAATTAAGACCATTAGGGGGAAATTTTAAATGCTCTCACACACATGCGACCAGGGAAAGGTATCCAAGGACTAGAGGAGGCCAGAGGGGGAGAGAGAGAGAGAGAGAGAGAGAGAAGAGAAAATCCTTGGCCCTAGAGGGTGGCCAATACATTTCACTAGAAGGAAAAGGCTGAGAGCAGAACCTTGAGAGAGAAAACAGTTCCTAGGAAAACTATGGTTCCCAGGGAGGAAAAGACAAACCAGTTAAGAGAAGCACCTTCTCTAGCACACACACACATACATACACAAGAAAGAACTTCCTCTTCCCAGGCACATGGTGCTGAGATGGAAAGACAAAGACAAAAGGTTGAACTGATCCCTGGCTTAGGACTCAGGACAAAGAGAACAATAGAGGTTTGGACACACAGGAAGTTTCCACTTAAGCCAAAGCAGCAATTTAGGACAACAGCTTTTACAAGGAAAACCCATTTCCCCTAGAGAGAGACAAAGACCCAGACATACATACATCCCTTAAAGGGAAGAACAAAGACCCATTCCCTCCCCGCTCATTACAGTCCCAGGGAGGAGAGGTTTGGAGATCAGAAAACATAGGGATGCCTTTCTTTCATTGCTTCGGGGAGACAAAGGGGGAAGACAGAGAGGACACACCAACTAGAACTCACTCACGGCCCTCTTTCCCTAGGGCAGGGGTGCTCACACTTTTTCAGCATGGGAGCTACTGATTAAAAAACCAAGTCCCAAAGATCACCTACCCAGAAATGTAAAACGTATAACTATTTTCTTATTTATTTATTTCTATTTATTATTCATTTTTATGTACCGCTCCTTCCAGCAGACTCGGGGCAGTTTACATAAAATGAAGTTATAAAACATCAACATTTCAATTTAATAACAACAATATAAAACAGAGCATAAAAATACATCCAACCACCCCATTTCTCCCACACTGCCATATTACCACACATATTATCAGCCAGAAAGTAAGAAGAGAGGCTTTTGAACTGCAAGGCCATTTAATACTCAGCAAGGTAAACAAGGGGCATGCATAAATACACCCAACCACCCCATTTCTCCACATTTCCATATTCCCCAACATATTTCTCAAGGAACAAAGCAAGCAGAGAGGCTTTGGAGCTAAAGGCCATTTTAAACATTAAAATAAACAAAGAGACATGCCACAGAACAATCAAGCACCCACCCCCAAGTAAAAAGACCGACCTTTGAGATGCGGTAAGGAAATGACCCCAAAGCATCCTTCTCCTCCTCCTCCTCAGTCATTGCTCTATTTCCACACCGCCAGCATCGTGCCGCCTCCAAGAGCTCACGAGAATTCCGAGAGGCAGAATAGGCTCTTCTGCGCATCTGCGAGGCCAACCATGCATCGCGTCATCCAGGCCCGCCCCTTTGGTCTCCTATGACTCTGAGTGGCTGGAGAAGGACGGAGGAGGGAGGAGGAATCCAAAAGAGGGGGCCCATTCTGCCTCTTGGACTCTGCAGCTTTTGGAGGTGGCGCGTGAGCAGGGAGCGGGAGGAGCAACCACGGAGGGACGCGTGAAGAGGACAAACTGCAAAAAACCTGGTCAGGGGCCTGAAGATCACCATTCTGAGGCCCAAAGATCACCCTGGTGATCCCGATCACCATTCTGAGCACCCCTGCCCTAGCGCAATGACCCAGAGTCCCATCATACTGGCTATTTCCCTACTCCTTTCCCTAACCCTTACAACAATGGGAGAAATAGCTAAGAGGAAACACCTTAAGCAGAACCCACCCCATTCCCTAAGAGGGAGAAAACACACATTCATGCATTTAGAAGAATCACAGAAGAGAGTGCAGCGAGAAAAAAATAAACAGGCAGTCCCTCCATCTTTCCACTAAGCAGGGAAAGGAGAAGAGGAGAAACCAGTGGCCAAGTCACAAGACTTGGCCACCTTCCTGCTGTGGCTCGTGGGGACAATCCCTCCGAATGTGGCCCACCTCACGGCACCCATAACACCTGAGAACCCCTCCCCCAGGGCTCCTGTGGGGCCTAATAACTGATTCCCAATGGTTCCTGGAGGGGGCTGCCCTGTCCCTTGCTGCAAGGGCTGCCATAATGGTGGAAGTCTGGATCTCAGCCTGTTGTTCTTTGTCCTTCTCCTTCTCCTCAACAGCAGCATCCTCCCTGTTGTGGAAGACCTTATAAGCAAGATTAATAAGTTGGGAGATGGGGAGGCCTTCTCCCCCCTCCAACTTCTGCAACTTCAGGCGGATGTCCCTTGTTGACCTGCCAATAAAGAGTCCACTAAAGGTTTTTGCGTGTTGAGGGTCATCAGGGTTGAAATTGGTGTACTGTCTGGCGACCTTGCACATGCGATCGTAGAAGTCAGAGGGGCTCTCCTCTGGCTCCTGCTTGATGTTGTAAAATTTGGACATGTTCAATGCTTTTGGGTAGACTAGAGGGAGGGCCTTTAAGATTTCCTTGTGGAATGTCTTCAGCGACAACATCCCCACGGCGCCTGGGTGTTGTTATCCCACTCAGGGGCCTCCTTTTTAGGGAAAATTAACTCGCTGTCCCTTCCCTCATCGACGTCCCCTTTTGTGACTGACGCTTGGGCAGTCACCAGCAGCCTACGCTTCTCTTCCTGAGTAAGGAGGGTGGACAAAAGGGTCATGACATCTGCCCATGAAGGGCGGTGAGTGTAGAAGATGGTCCTAAACAATTCAGTCATGGCAGTGGGGTCCTCAGCAAGGGGTGGGGTGGTTCCCTTCCAAGAAAGAAGGTCGTTCATGGAAAAAGGGACATGCACATAGACCTGGCGCCCCCCTCCTCCAATCACTTCCCTCAAGGGGGCCACCATTGAAGGGGCAGCCTGATTTCTGAGGCTTTTCTTGGTGATGATGGGCTCGAAGGGTTCCTCTGGGGTGGCGGGAGCTGTGAATGGAGTGTGAGGGGTGGGGAAGGCGCTGGGAGCAGGGGCAGTCAAGGCAGGGGTGCCACGAGAGGAAAAGGTTGGAGAGCAGGGTCTCCGGGTCCCTCGGTGAGAGAGATATTCAGCTTGGAGGTTGAGAAGGGGGTCAAAGGAGTTGGTAGAGAGAGCTTCTACCAGGACAGAGGATAGGATGAGCCGGGGATCGGCGGGGGCAGAGGGGGAGGCCAGCTGAGAGGAAATGACAGGTATTGGAACGCCGGCGGCAGCTGTTGCGGCTGCCGGCTCAGAGAGGGGAGAGGGAGGAGGGGGCTGAGGAAAACCGGTTGGGAAAGAGAAAAGAGGGGCTGGGCTGTAAAAGGGATGGGGGATGGCGGGAATCTCGGGTGGGGAAAAGGGCCCTCCGGCCTGTACAGGCCGGGAGGAGGGTGGACGAGTACCTACAGGGGAGTGGGGATCGGGTCCGGGTGACCGGCCGGCGGCCTCCGACTGGGACGGAGGAGCCGGACGGTAGGGAGGAGGGCAAGAAAGCTCGAGCAAATCGTCCTCCGGTGCGGGGAGGACGTCAGGAGGGAGACCCTTGGAAGGAGTGACTTGGTTTCCGGCTTCTTTGCACGGCAGAAGCCGGTCCCCTCTCCCTCCCGGGTTTTCCCTCCGGCTCAGGGTCAAAAAGGAAGTGGCATAGGCTAGGTCTTCGCAGCGACTATCCCCATAGCAACGGGCTTGCAGCTGAAGGATCAGCTGTTCGTCCAGGGAGCTGTGGGGAGGCCATGCCTGGCCCCCCTCAAGGGGCAGTAGAGGCCACTTCCTGGTGCACAACCTGATCATCTTGGCAGAAGAAAGGGACGTTTCCCTACCGCGATCCCATCGCGCCAAGAGCTTCCCTAGAGGTGTACTAGGTGGGATCGCACATCTTCGGCGGGTGAGGCAATTTCCCATTTTTCAAAAAGCCGGGTACCCCTGGCCCTTCTCTTCCAGTTAATAGAGGAATGGTCCAAAACGTTTAAAAACTTCACTCTAATGGTTCGTACGCGCTCAAAATGAAAAGCTGTCCTTCAGGAAGGGTCTTCAGAAAGGCACGGCAGGGTCTAGTACCCTCCGCTCCGTCACCTCCTCCGAACTGCAATTAACAAGGACAGACTGCCCCCCCTACCGCCTAAGATGCCAGATGTACATGCCAGAGGGGGCAGGACTTTGTTACACCGAGGTCCCGTTGAGTTGCGCTGACTCCTGGCAACCTCCCACCTGCCCACAATGCACAACCGACATTTTGCTTTTTTTATTTTTCCCCTTCCGGATTTAACTACCCCTTATCCCAAATTCTCTCGGTGGCGTAGTTCCTAATGGAAGTCCCAGGCACTTCCTTTGTTTCCCTAGTGCCAAAGCCCCAGTTCAGTGTCCAAAAGGAAAAGTCTGAGTGGGCAGAAAGAAGCCCTGAGTGGCCAAGCTCCTCAGTTTTTCCCCAGGAACCCTGATCCAAGGCTTTTTCACTTGAGGAATTCTAGCTTGGTAATTTAGACTAAAAGAGTTTAGTTGACCCCAAGCAAAGTCCACTTCGTTGGTCGCCAAATTACCAGGAGAACCCACCTGTAGCTATGGAGATCAACAAAAGTCTTTGTTTACAAATCGGAGCTGAAAATAGATTGGGTCATTCAGAGAGATTACGTGGGAATGTTGTGAAGAAAATTAGCAGGAAACGGATTTCATGGGTGTCTATTAACCAACAAGTTGTTTACTTTAAGGTCAGTTCAGGCAACACTGCGTTAGAGTGAGAAGC
>JARBWK010000007.1:48329882-48399542 GCA_030556195.1 Anolis apletophallus
TGAATGTATATGCATGCGTTCCTTGCGGGAATCAGGGTATTGCGTTCGCATCCTCTCAGCTGAGCAGAATAAACAATTTCGTGGCATCTACCTTGCAGATTGGTGAGCATAATTGGATCTCCGGGAGGTGGGTAGGCTACGAGGACCTAGTCGCTCCGGGCTCGCCAGGTTAACTGAACCCTCGCGGTCTCTGCCCCGTGGTCGGTCCACGGGCCTGCCCGGTTGTCGGACAGCTGGCTGGGGATTGGCGGCTGTTCGATAACAACCTTAGAACAGGGGTGGGCAATTATTTTTTCCAAGGGGCCACACGAGAGCCAAAAAGTATTATGGAGGGCCGCACGTAAAGGCGGAAATACATGCTAATCTACATAATTTATTTATTCACTTACTATATTTAATATACTAGCTGTACCCGGCACGCGTTGCTGTGCCCTATTTAGGAGATGCGAGAAAGTCTGAGTATGTAAGGGTTGGAAATGATGTTAGTTATGGTGTTGAAGTGAATTGGGTGTTTTATGTTTGTAATACAAACAGTAGGGGGTCCATGTCAATAACACAAGAGTAAACCACTATGGAACACCCTATAGGTAATATACATGAAATGCAAAGAAAGATAGACACGAAATGCGTAAATGTATCATATAATGCTTTAAATCCAAATAGCATACACACTGGTGTCTGGAAAACGCCCAGGAATCCCCCCCGTTCTAACAATAGAACACTACACACATGAAATAATGTATAAATCAAGTTATAGTCACTCGTAATGGTATCCTGTGTAGTCCCAGGCAGGAATAGCACAATGTCAGCGGGAAATACCCGTGGGATGCGCCAGGCGGGGAGAGGGCTCCAGGCGAAGACGCAGCCGCTTCAAAACAAAGTGGTGTTCTTCCCAAAGGAAAATATCAGGCCGTGAGGCCAGGGTTTGGCAGCGGCAGACGGAGAAGTGAAAACAGGAGGCGCTGGGTGTTTGGGGAACGCCGAAGATGCAGGATAGTAGGCCGGAAAGGCAGCCAAGATCAACAGCCCCTGTATGCCCCAACTCCAAGAGGCGAAGAAACGTCTGAGGCCACTGGAGGAAGGACCAACGAGGGAGTAAATACCCCGGAATTCCTCTGGACTCGTTTCGACCGAAGTCTTTGTCAAGGTCAAAATAATTCTCTATTCAAATGATAATATTCAATATGTGGCAGACATAATGATCTGGAATATAAATATATACAACATCACAGCACAATGAACCATACAGCACGGTACATCATATAGAATATTGCATTAGGACATTTAAACAAAGCGTAGCATATTTACCTGATAGTAAAGGCTCAATAACATAAGCATGTGAAGTATCATGATGGCAAAGAGCAAGGAAAAGAAAAAGCCAACTAAGCTATAACCCTGAAGCAATCAGCCCAGCAATTAAGGAGATCACCTGAGTAAAGCAGCAAAGGAAAGTTTCTCATTGAGCCCAAAAGGTGTCTCTGTGCGATAGTTGATGATTTGTTGAGTTTCTGCTTTAATTAAAGCTGTATCTAAGTCTCTGTGAGCTGGGACGGAGACCTTCTGGATGCCAAAGAAACGGAGAGACTCAGGGCCATGGGACAAGAGTTTGCAGTGAACATAAAACGGATAAATTCCGGACGCGTGACCTGTGTTCCGAAAAGCGCACTTTCAATTTTCTTTGACTTTCCCCTATGTAAATAAGTCCACAAGGACACCGAATTCCATATACCAAGGAGTGGCTGTTGCAACAGAAAAAGTCTTGAAATTTAAAGGTGCAGGAGCGACCCGGGCTATAGATCTCCTTATCTGGGTACACAAAGCGACATTGGGCACAATTCCCACAAGGATGAGTCTTGGATGTTAAAGAGCTCTTAATCCTAGGAGATCTAAGTGAGGAGTGTACCACAGCATCCCTGATGCTTCTGGTGCGTTTGTAAGCAACCATGGGGGGTTGTTGTAGTCCAGGGATGTCTTGAATGATGGGCCAGAATTTGTGGATGGTTTTGATGATGTCTCTAGAATGTTGTGTCAAGGTTAAAGGCCAGACTACCCTATCCATGGCTGGATGAATCTTTTTTTGGAATAGAGTGTCACGGGGAGTCCGATGGGCTCTTGATAGTGCTGATGATAGGATGTGCTCAGGATATCCGCGTTGGCGCAACTTGTGGGAAAGAGATTGGGTTTCCTGCTGGTAGTGTGCATTAGTGGACGAGTTGCGCTTCAGCCGTAGATATTGAGAGAAGGGAAGGTTCGTTTTCAGCGCATGGCTATGAAAGCTTTTAAAGTGTAATAGTGCATTTTTATCAGTTTTTTTGTGGAAACATTGAACCCAAAGTTGATTGTTAAGGCGGTAAACCGATACATCTAGGAAGTCCACTTTCTCGGTGTGAGCTACCATGGAGAATTTTATGTGATCTGACCAAGAGTCCAGCCCCGAGTTAGCTGGGCCTTCCTCTCCCACAGAGAGCTTGGCATGGGATGATGGATGGCCTGACGGCTACGATAACTGGGAAGGTCAGACTGATTCAGAAAGTGTTGATAGTGACGATTGTTATGAGAAGCCAGGTGGTTTCGGGTCGCAGGAGAGAATCTGGGAAACAGTGGAGGATGAGGCCATGGAAGCTGAAAGGGAGGTTGTCTCTCATGAAGATAGTGAACCAGGTGCTGGGAGGCAAGGACGGGGCTTCGATAGGAAAGAGAGCATCGAGTCCAGCAGGAGGGGTTGGCACCGCAGCCTAGAGCGCCAGAGAAGCGCGAGGTCCCGTAGCACAGATTGGCGCAGAAGCCTAGAGCATCGGGGGCCTCGCCAAGGGGATTAAGTATAGGATCCGTGGGAACGGATCCTCAGTAGCTCGGCCTTCTATTCTAAGAGGACTGAAGCGAGCAAAGGACTACGGAGCCAAGTTGCCGGCTCATGCCTTGCCAAGAAGTTTCTTGGGCCCTGTTTGAACTTTGTCTTGTTCCTTGATCCGCATTGCTTTGCGGAGCCTTTTGCCAAGCCTTTTGCCAAGCCTGTTACCAAGCTTTTGCCAAGCTATTGGATTGGATTACTACAGACTATTTCCTTGTGGATTGAACTCTTCAATATTTTATGGACAATTACCTTTTCACCTGTTCTTTATTACTAAATAAATAGTTAGCTGATTACCGTCTCTGTGTGTGTGATTAAGGGGCCGGCCGAGTCCTTGCATCGTGACACTAGGGAAGAGAAACAAATACAACTAATGGACCTTATGAAGTCAACGGACAATTTACTTATCAAAATTGCTGAATCACTGAAAAGTTACTATTAAAAGGGATATTTTGTTGGAAATAGCAATCTTCTTCAAGCCTCCACTAGTTATTTGTTTTGAATATAATTCAGATTACTTGTTGTATTGTATATATTTGTGTTTTGGAATGCACATTGTCTTAACTCTATGTTGTGGGAGGGGCTGAAGACCATGTGATCAGATCTGGGAGTATTCAGGACTCAGACTCCATTTTTTAAAGGCAGAAGCCATTAGACTGTCCTGCAGTACAGTATTATATCAGCAGTGATTATACTTTCAGTGAAACAGTATGGTTTCAGCAGTCAGTATAGTAAAGTCTCGCTTATCTGACATAAACGGGCTGGTAAACAGTCAGATAAACAAAAATGTCGGATAATATGGAGGGATGTGTATTAAACATGTGTGCCTCTTTTTTTAGGGGCGTAAAAAGGGGGCCTCCTTCCCAATCCCACTTTCTCCCCCTTTCCCTTCCTTGCTGGCCCGCCTGACTGACTCCCCACCAGTGGGGGCTTCACGCCATCCCCAAAGGGCGCCTTCCCTCCTTGCCTCCTCTGCCTCCCTTCCCGGCCTCTCCATCCTGGGTTTTCCTTGCAATGTGGGTGGGTTGCCCTGCCAAGGAGGGAAGCTGATCCCTTGCTCTCCTTCCTTGGGTTGCAGCAATGGTGACGGAGATGGATGCCAAAGCGGGCCCCATCCTGGGCCAGGAGCCCCTTCTATTGGATCCTTGGGAATCCCTTGGCTGAGATCTTGGCAACCTGATCCCCTTCTGGATCCCTCCTACTTCTTTCTTCCATCCGAGAGCTGTGCGCCATCCTTTTACCAAAGGTACACCAAGAAAAAGTATATGAAGCTCTCTCTCTCTCTGGGGAGGAGTTTGCAAGCTTTTGGAAGGGGGTTAACAATTGGGGAGACGGCAAGAAGAAAAGGAGGGCCCTCCCTCCCAGGACCACCTGCTTCATTCCCTTTCCCCTGCACCGCATTGTCATCCTGGTGGGCATGGCTAAGGGCTACATGCCCCAGCCGGTGCAAAGTGAAGGGGAGCTTTAAGTATGTACTGATGGAGTTTCAAGAGGTTAACCTGGCATGATGTGAGTTGTAGTTCACCCACAACCTTATGCATTTTGTATTATTAAAAATTGACTTTTTCAAGTAAGGCCGTCCATACCCTTCCTTTGGATAAGATGAAATGTTGGATAAGTGAAAGTTGATTAAATGAGACTACTGTAGGAACAGTACAGTTTAGAAATCTGTAGAAACAGACTTCATCAGAGACTCTATTAGACTCTCGGAACAGAGAGATGCTTTAGATTTTGGACTGTTAAGATTTGAACACTTCTGAAAGAACACATCTGAAACTCTGCTGTGTGTGTGTGTGTGTCTGTGTCTGTGTCTGTGTTTGTGTATTGGCATAACTTTGTCCCTAACAATTCAAGGAGATATCTAGGTACAGTATATCGTTTAACAACTGCCTTGCATGAATGCTAGTGGATGTTTACCACTAGGGAGACGGTTGACTCGAGCACGTTTTTAACTCTTCTCAGGGAGATTCCTGATTTTCTCAAAATGGTTATGAATGCCGTTTTCCAAAAGGTTATGGAAATTTCCATTTCCCAAAAGGTTATGATTTCTAATAAGATTATGATTTCTAACAAGGCCTTTCCAAAGACCATAATTTCTCCAAAAGGTTATGACATCATTTTTCCAAAATATTTTAGTTATATTTCAGAGCCCCCAATGTAGTTAGCAAAGGTTCTAATTATAATTTTGAAGTGACTTTTAATTTTACATTTTCTAAAAATTATGTATACTACTGTAGTTGCTGTAATCCATCTGAAAGCGATAAGCTGCAACCCTGTGGTACAAAATACTCTTTCACCCGCTTCTTTATCATCTCAACTTGTCCTATATTTCTAACAGAGGCCACGGTAGCATCATGAGGGACAATCTAGTTTGTGAAACATTGTGATATCCCTCTTTTAATGAAGCCACAGCTGCTCACTGTAGAAGTTACCAAAGTATTTAGTTCCAATGTTACTGAACAATTTAGAATAGCCTGGCCCAGGAGGGCAGAGGTCCTAGAAGCACCCCTAAAACGAGGATTTCAGCAGAACCTCTGCCGAGTTTTTAAAAGCAAATTAAAAATCCCTTTCCCAAATTATCTCACCAAAGAAGTCTGGAAGAAGATGCCACTGAAGCTTTTATTCTTGGTGACCACTGCAATTTCCTTGTCGCAAAGCAGTTATAAAGTTACGTTCAAACATATGCCATTTTTATACACTTTACAGAACTGTCAAATTCAAACTTTTCTGCCCCCTGCACACTGTAGGCTTCATGACAATTGATTGGAACCTTGGAAACCAACTGTAGCGGGAACCAATCGTGAAACAACGCCGCTTTTGCCCTGGCGAGTGGGTAGCAAGGGACAGAAATGTGTTTAAAACAAAGAGCAGCTGGAGTTTCCTTGATTAGATCATGTCCATATGTAAATGAAGATCCGAGCCCCTGACCTTTTGAGCCAAACGGATTCTTTTGTTCTTGGTGAAAAACAGGAATTGTCCTTAACGACCTTGTTGACAAAGGGCCATGTGCAGATTTTATCCATGAGAAGTTTCAGCCTTCTGTATGGTAAATAAATGAAATAAGTGTAGCCATGTGCTAGTTTCCGAGGCCAACAGTGACGGATGGTTATGAAATATAGTTATGCCGTATGTTCTATAAATGCGGGACAAGGCTAATCTCAGAGGGTCCAGCGTTTATAAAACAAAAGGAGTCTTTCAAAAATGGGGAGAAGGGAGAGAACCTTCTCCAAACCAGAAAGAGTCCTCTGTCATGCAAATTGTTTCCATGATTGGATTAAAGGGTGCAGCCAGGAATGTGGTTTCATCCTGATCTCAAAACAACAGCTGGGTCTTTCACAAACATGTAGCATTTCTTCATATTATTTTACACATGGGGGAGGGAAAAACATGCAGGAAAATGGTTAAATGGAAAGGGAGGGTTTTAGGGAAATACCACTACCAATATATCCTAACTATAAAGTCCATATTCCCCATAATAGAAGAGTCCATATAAAAGAAAGTGCATCTGTGTTCTTGGGAAAACTATAAGAGATGAGTCCTTTTCACTAATAGCCTGAGGAGAGTCCAAATACATGAAAATCCTTGGAAAACTATGTCGCCCAAACCGCTCAGGGCTTGCCCCTGTTGGCCTGTCCGCATGCAACTCCGTGCACAAAGAGTCCATGGCTTCAGGTTAAGTGAGGCAAGAAAACAGAGAGGTAGAAATGGCTGGAGGTCTTTTGATGCCAAATCCCAGCCTTTGGTGCTAGAGATGCCAGACCACATAAGCAGGAACGTTGGAACTCCCTGCTGCAGGTCAAACTAATTAGGATGCAGATGGGCTATTTCTGGGGTTCGCCTTCACCAACATAGTAAGACCTGAGCCAGCTCCCTTTAATTCACCATCAAAACATAGCACAGCTATACCTTTGTTATAGGAGGAGAAAGCACACAATTATATTGTTTTTAACCAATTACTTCCAAATGTTTATCTCTTCATGGCCAATTGCCAGTGGCAATTGCTTGCATTTAGAAATCCTATTTTCTAGTGATAACATCTAGCATTTAGAAAAGGAAGTGTTAAAATAGTGTTTAAAGATCATTCGTTTAACTGATATCCCAGTTCTCAAGCCAAATGGGGCACTGTACAGTAAATACGTTAATAACTATTTCCATCTTTATTTTTCATTTATTTTTTTACTGAAAAGCAGTTGAAGAATTCTCAGCCACCCAATGCCCCCAAGAAAGTACCTTAGCAAGGCCCATTTTAAATCAACAATTCATGCATTATGGTTTAAGCAATCCTTACTGTTCCTCTACTGCAGTGTTTCCCAACCGCTGTTCCGCAGCACACTACTGTTCCTACATTGAAACCTTTATGTTGTTACAGACACTATATATTCCATGAAACGCCTGTTTATAGAGCACCTGGCCGCTTGATAAAGCCGTTAATCGGCGAAACAGACGGGGCCCCTGCAGCTGAAGCCGTTGCGGCGTGCTCGGCGTTTCTTTGGCGCTTGGGACCACTGTTATGTTGTGAGTTTCCCCCGCGGAACTGCCTCCCAGGACATGTGTGGCTCGGGTTGCAAGTCGCAGCGCGCTGTGCGCTTCGCTCCGGGCAATTGGCCCTTGGAAGCGGGATCACGGGGCATTTGCCTTAGCCGCTTATTGCTGACGGCTAGAATCACGCCGGGAATTCTCCACCCGCTCATCTTACTGCCACGATCCTCATCCCTTGCGTACTGTGTTTCCCCATTGAGCCACGTCACCTCAGCTCCTGGAACTCCACCCGGTTACCACACTGCGCTCCACTGACTGGTATCTCAACCATTATTGTTGTCATTACGAGCGTTGGGGGGCATTATTGTCACTGCCTCCTTACAGTGTATACCTTGTGCTGTGTTATTCAATACATATGATATTTTTGCTATTTCTGTTATTGTGAAGTCTATACTTGTGTACTCAGGATCATCTGGTGTGCCACGGAAAACCTCTCCTCCCCCCCCTTTCTCCCCCTCCTGCCGAACTCCTGCTGCTGCTTGGGGAGGGGAGAGGAAGAAGGGCTGGGCGGCTGCAAAGAAAAAGAAGGGGCCGGGGCGCCGCCTCCTTTGGCTGTTTCTCCAGCCAGCCTCCAATTGAGGGAGGGCAGGGAACGGAGGTGGACGTGGAAGTGTGCTTGTCTGGGCGCTTGTGCTCTAGGTCCCGGGGTCCTGCGGCGGTGAAGGATGCGAAGGAGCCAGCTACTTCCGGAGGCGCCCCGGCTCGGCCCTGCTGCGTCCCAGGTGAGGCCCTGGGGCACCCTTCCCCTCGGCCCGCCCTCTCGAAGCCCCTCGGGGAGGAAGGGCCCCAAAGGGGAGAAGGGGCCTTCCTTTGCGGGGGGAAAGGGTCGGGGTCTGGCAGGAGGACCCTCGGAGAAAGGAAAGGCAGGCGGGATTCTGCGAGGGACTCCCTCGCCAGCCTTCCTCCTAAATGTCAAGGTCTATTTTCCCTGAACTCCATCTACCTTTCAGTACTTTCAGTACTTTCTGTGTGCCAAGTTTTGTTCAATTCCATTGTTGCAAGAGTTCAGGATGCTCTTTGTTTGTGTGTTAACTATAAATCCCAGAAACTGTAACTCCCACATGTCAAGGTCTATTTTCCCAAACTCCATCTGTGTTCACATTTGTGCATATTGAGTATTCATGCCCAGTTTGGTCCTGATCCAACATTGTTTGAGTCCAGATTGCTCTCTGGATGGAGGTGAACTACAACTCCAAAACTCAAGGTCAATGCCCACTAAACTCTTATAGTATTTTCTCTTGGTTATGGGAGTTCTGTGTGGGAAGTTTAATTCCATTCCATCATTGGTGGAGTTCAGAGTGCTCTTTGATTGCGGGTGAACTATAACTCTATGTTGTGTTCATCGAAACAGGCCCAGGTTTCACACTGAGTGTATAAATACATTTAAAAACATATTAACTATATGTATTACTGACTTGGCCACGGTGGTCCACGCTCTGGTTACATCCCGTATAGATTACTGCAACGCTCTCTACGTGGGGTTGCCTTTGAAGACTGTTCGGAAGCTGCAATTAGTCCAACGGACAGCAGCCAGGTTGATAACAGGAGCGGCATTCAGAGAGCGTACAACTCCCCTGTTGTGCCAGCTCCACTGGCTGCCAGTTTGCTACCGGGCACAATTCAAAGTGCTGGCTTTAGCCTTTACAGCCCTAAATGGTTCGGTTCCAACTTACCTGTTCGAACGCATCTCTCCCTATGAACCATCGAGATGTTTAAGATCATCTGGAGAGGCCCAGCTCTCGGTCCCGCCTTCTTCGCAGGCGCGACTGGCGGGGACGAGAGACAGGGCCTTTTCAGTGGTAGCTCCTCGGCTTTGGAACGCTCTCCCTAGAGACATCAGATCGGCCCCCTCCCTCCTGACATTTCGCAAGAAAGTCAAAACCTGGCTATTTGAGCAGGCATTTCCTGATGAAATATAAGGCTTAATTAGATATATGGAATGACGATGATGCGATGGAAACTGATTTCAACATGACGCTGAGACTGCAATTGTATATTTTTAATTGTTAATTTGTTAATATATGGTTTTAGGGGGGGGGGTTGCCTTGTTGCTGTGTTGTATTGAGGGCAGAGACTGCCTGTGTAAACTGTCCCGAGTCGCCTTCGGGCTGAGAGGGGCAGTATAGAAACGTGACAAATAAATACATAAATAAGTTAGAGTGTCATTTTGTGTCATTTTGGTTGGTGGTGTGCCCCAGGATTTTGTAAATGTAAAAAGTGTGCCGCGGCTCAAAAAAGGTTGGGAAACACTGCTCTACTGAACCTGTCAACCTCTAATACTGCTTGTCTTTTAAAAAGAGAAAGAGAATTTTTTTTCATTCATATATTTCACATACCAGCTAGTTTGGTCTTAGAAGACACAATGGGATTCCTATTGTTTCACTCAGACAGTCTGGGTTAGATTTAGACTATATTGAAATGTCAAAACTTGCACCCACTGCTGTTATAAACTCAGAGAGCTGGCATATTATAATGGCTATGCCTGAAATCTTATGTAGGAGTAAATCTAATTTAAGTTGTATTGAGTGTGTATGTTTTTTTAAAAACTGATGTTTTAACTGGATTATGTGTTTTAAGTGATTGTATATCTTGTGTTTTATTATATGCGTCCTGACTAGCCCTTTCAAACTGTCTAGGCCCACATATAAGAGGAGCTAATGGTAACTCATCTTCTACATGGGATTATTATGGAATCAGTTTGTTTTAATGCATAGAATTTTGTTTACAGGTTATGTTTATATTTTAACGTCTACTCTGTATGTTTTATATTTGCTTTGTCGAAACAGCCCTGAGTCCCCCAGGGGAGATAGAGCAGTATATAAATAAAATGTATTATTATTATTATTATTATTGACACAAAAACACAGTATGTCACAGCAAACGAGATCTTTATGCCAGATTTCATATAACAAAATCACAAGTCGAACACTTCCCGAGTGTCTAGGACTGTGTGATGTATTTTCGAAACACAGATTGTGATTTTGTCAATGTTTATTGTTTCCAGATGCTGGCTGAGATCTTTTGGCACAGCACACAGTGTGCCAATTAGCACTGGGACCACCTGTACTGGTTTATGTCAGAGCCTTTGCAGTTATATTATTATTATTATTATTTTATTTTTATTATTATTATTGCTTTCTCTACTTTGACCCACAGGGAGAGTTGAGATGATGATAATAACAATAACAAGAGCAACAGCAACAATACCTTCCAATCAGTAGTGACCAGCATGTTAGTAAGACAATGAATCCACTATGGATTTTATTCCAAACTTTAATTTAGTGGGACCATATTGACAAATGGATTTGGCACCTTGCATAGCTCCTTTAAAATTTGGAGCAAAGTTCACAATGGATTCCCTGCCCCATTGATGAGGGAGCTACCAGCTGCCCCATGGTATGTGAAGTGCCACAAGCAGTCTAAAGCAGTGTTTTTCAACCTTTTTTGAGCCGCGGCACATTTTTTACATTTACAAATTCCTGGGGCACACCAACCAAAATGACACAAAATGACACTCTAACACAGTAATACATATAGTTAATATGTTTTTAAATGTATTTATACATTCAGTATGAAACCTGGACCTGTTTCGATGAACACAACAGAGATATCCTGGCAGGAATGGCAGAAAGACACAAACTTCCCACACAGAACTCCCATAACCAAGAGAAAATACTATAAGATTACTGAAAGGGTTTGCTTGGGATTTGACCTTGAGTTTGGAAGTTGTAGTTCACCTACACCCAGAGAGCACTGTGGACTCAAAAGTGTTATTTTATGTTGTTGTTTGTTTTCTATCCAGAATCACAATGTTGGAAAGAGGCTCACCACTTTAAGGTCCCTAAAACAGGCATGGGAAAGCTTCAGCCCTCTGGGTGCTTTGGACTTCAATTCCCACCATTCCTAACAGCCTGAGGCCCTTTCCTGATTAAATGGCTGAGGGGGGGAAAGGAAAAAGGCCTGAGGCTGCTAAGAATGGTGGGAGTTGGAGTCCAAAACACCTGGAAGGTCCAAGTTTGCCCATGCCAGCTTTCAACAGAGACCTCTTCCTCCCCCTTCCCCTTCACGCCCTTTCTTCCCCCTCCTACCGAACACTTACTTTTTCTTCCACACTGCCGCTTCTGCTGCCTTTTTGGTCCGAGGGGGCAGCATGTTCAGGAGGAAAGGGAGGAAGACGTGACCCGTGCGGGCACTACTGTGCAAACTCGCCCCAGAGCAAAGCGAGGCAAAGCGAGCAGAGCAAGGCTGGGAAGAAGGGAGAAGTGGAGTTTCCAATTTCCCACGGCACACCTGATGATCGCTCACAGCACACTAGTGTGCCACAGCACACTGGTTGGGAAACACTGATCTAATGTATGATACAAATGTTAGGCATCAACATGTAATATTAAAGAAAATGCAAAGTAATTTGTCATCTGTTTGTCAAGGGAACCATTTCCCCATTGCCATGGATACCCTGTTCTATTTGTGATCCTCATGTTTTGCCCAACAGGTGAGAGAATTCAACAGCCAAATAAAAAACTGAGAACATTTAATTCTCAGCTTTTCTCTAATTTGAAAATAGTTTTCTCTTTTAACTCTGTTTGTATGCCAACTTCTTTGTCTGCCAGCTTCTTTCTAAGTACAATTCAAATGGCTGGTGTCTGCTTCAGAGCTGACTGTTACTATTATTATTTTCTCAATCTCTGGGCGCATCCAGACAGGCCTTTAAACCAGGAACGTTCGGACAGATAAGCAGGGCCAAAACCGTTTAGGTTCAACAGGAAAACTGGAAAAGATGACATGATACGAGGATTTAAAGATTGAACTGCAAAGACTCGGGAACAAGCCAGTAAAGGTGGTCCCAGTGGTGACTGGCAAATTGGGTGCAGTGCCTAAAGACCTTGGCCTGCACTTAAACACAATTGGCGCTGAAAAAATTACCATTGATTTATTATTATTATTTGCCGCGCTTCTATACTGCCTCTCTCAGCCCAAAGGCGACTCGAGGCGGTGAACAAGCAGCAACAAGTGCCCACATACAATACATCACAAAATAAAAACAGTCATATAAAAACATATAACATTAACAGTTAAAAACTACAAAATACAAATCTCAGCTCCACAATCTTAAAATCGGTTTCCATTTTGTCGTCATAGTAATCCTTGATCTCGATTAAAGTTCGTCTGCAAATGCTTGCTTGAAAAGCCAAGTTTTGACTTTCTTATGAAATGTCAGGAGGGAGGGGGCCGATCTGCTGTCACTAGGAAGGGAGTTCCAAAGCCGAAGAGCCACCACTGAGAAAGCCCTGTCTCTCGTCCCCACCAGGCGCGCCTGCAAAGCAGGCGGGACCGAGAGCAGGGCCTCTCCGGGTGATCTTAAGCATCTTGATGGTTCATAGGGAGAGATGCGTTCGGACAGGTAAGTTGGACCAGAACCGTATAGAGCAGGGGTGCTCACACTTTTTCAGCATGGGAGCTACTGATTCAAAAACCAAGTCCCAAATATCACCTACCCAGAAATATAAAACGTATAACTATTTTCTTATTTATTTATCTATATTTATTATTCATTTTTATGTACCGCTCCTTCCAGCAGGCTTGGGGCAGTTTACATGAAATGAAGTTATAAAACATCAACATTTCAATTTAATAACAACAATATAAAACAGAGCATAAAAATACATCCAACCACCCCATTTCTCCCACACTGCCATATTACCACACATATCATCAGCCAGAAAGTAAGAAGAGAGGCTTTTGAACTGCAAGGCCATTTAATACTCAGCAAGGTAAACAAAGGGGCATGCATAAATACATCCAACCACCCCATTTCTCCCACATTTCCATATTCCCCAACATATATTTCTCAAGGAACAAAGCAAGCAGAGAGGCTTTGGAGCTAAAAGGCCATTTTTAAACATTAAAAATAAACAAAGAGACATGCCACAGAACAATCAAGCACCCACCCCAAAGTAAAAAGACCGACCTTTGAGATGCGGTAAGGAAATGACCCCAAAGCGTCCTTCTTCTTCTCCTCCGTCGTTGCTCCTATTTCCATGCCGCCAGCATGCGTGCCGCCTCCAAGAGCTCACAAAAAGTCAGAGAGGTAGAATGGGCACTTCTGCGCATGTGCGTGGGGCCAGCCATGCATCGCGTCATCCAGGCCCGCCCCCTTTGGTCTCCTACGACTCTGAGTGGCTGGAGAAGGACGGAGGGAGGAGGAGGAATCCAAAAGAGGGGGCCCATTCTGCCTCTTGGACTCTACAGCTTTTGGAGGCGGCGCACGAGCAGGGAGCGAGGAGGAGCAATGACGGAGGACTTCTTTGCAGTGTGCAGGGGCGCGTGAAGAGGACCAACAGCAAAAAAAAACCTGGTCAGGGGCCTGAAGATCACCAGGATGAGGCCCGAAGATCACCCTGGTGATCACGATCACCATTCTGAGCACCCTTGGTATAGAGCTTTAAAGGCCAAAACCAGCACTTTGAATTGTGCCCAGTAGCAAACTGGTAGCCAGTGGAGCTGGCACAACAGGGGAGTTGTACGCTCCCTGAGTGCCGCTCCTGTTATCAACCTGGCTGCTGTCCGTTGGACCAATTGAAGCTTCCGAGCAGTCTTCAAAGGCAGCCCCACGTAGAGAGCATTGCAGTAATCTATACAGGATGTAACCAGAGCATGGACTACCGTGGCCAAGTCAGACTTCCCAAGGTATGGGCGCAGCTGGCACACAAGTTTTAATTGTGCAAATGCTCCCCTTGTCATCGCCGAAACCTGGGGTTCCAGGCTCAGTGATGAATCGAGGATCACACCCAGACTGCGAACCTGCGTAGGTTCTGCATCTGCGAACCTACCATCTATCACCCTACTGGGATCTGCACACATTATTCGCCGATACATCACACAGTCCTAGACACTTGTAAAGTGTCTGATGTGTGATCCAGTACAACAGCCAGCATAGTGATCTTGTTTGCTGTGTGCTAATCTTGTCGTGTTTCAAATAATAGCAATTTTGGACCAGCAGTAGCAATAGAAATATTTGGAAGAAAATAGATAAAAGTTAGTTTTTTCATTGAGAGAAATTTATTTCTATACAACAATAATCCTAATCTAGTCATATAGTAAAACAAATGTTTGCATTAGATCCATTTTCATTATATTCATGTGTACTTATTTAGATATCTCTTGTTACAATACTATGACTGTACAATTTCTTAACTGAGTTAATAGTATTTTTAATTTTCCTTTATGTACTGAGTATAGATGGAAAAGTTAAAACTCCACTCAGTTCTCCTTAGGTTTCCTTCACAAATATACCATCCATTTAATAGCAATCAAAGCAATTCCATTTATAAGAAAATGTGACACCTCCCCTCCATATCAACAGGATATGTTCCTGAATTTACGACCTTAACAGGAAACTGGATAATCAAAAATCTATTGAAATAAATAACTTCCTCTGGAAGTTATAGCGTCTCTAGTGAAATCTTCTTGAGAAGTCTATTGTATCTTCTGGCAGAAACAAACACAGAATCACCTGGAGAATCTAGAAAATATCTGGAGATGACATATTTTGTTTGATGCAGGTAGCTGAAACTACAAGTTGTGCTATATAGACTAGAATTCTTTATGACCACTATGTAATATGTGGCACTGTTACTATTGTGCACTGTGCCACATATTACATAGTGGATTCTGACCAGAGACTTCCTCCACCCGCAGAACTCTACTTACCAGTAAGCAGCTACTAAGATCAATAGAAATCTATCCCTATTGATCGAGAAGTAACTGCTTAATGTTCCCCTTCCTGAACAATCTCTGTTGACTATATCTATCTGGAACTATCAGGAATTATAGAAAGCATTATAATATGTATTATTTCACACACAAAAATTCTGGCTGGAATCCTGTTGGGGATTTATGCCTTCATGAATGGACTGACCACTACATCCATATCCAGTAAAGGGCTGCTGCTACATTCCTACATAATGGTGTCAGAAAAGTGAGTGATGTGTAATAGGACTGACACACAATGGCTAGGCAGTACCAATGTGCATCAAGAAACACACAATGGCTAGGCAGTATCAATTGTGCATCAAGACATTCTTGCACTCTTTCCCATTTCACATATTTGCAGTTCACCCCTCGGGATTTCCGAGGGCCCTTCCACACTGCCTCTATATCCCAGGATCTGATCCCAGATTATCTGTTTATCCCAGGTTATCTGGCAGTATGGATTCATATATTCCAGCTTAAAGCAAATAATCTGGGATCAGATTCTGGGATAAAGTGAAGTGTCGAAGGGCCCTAAGTGACTGCTATGTAGTAAAGTACGGTATTTATTTATTTACTTATTTACTTACTGTATTTGTATACCGCCCTTCTTAGCCCTTAGGCAACTCAGGGCAGTTGTATACTTAAAGGTTGTATATCCTTTGGAACGCCCTCCCAGAGGAGGCACGAACAATAACTGATCTACAGGCTTTTCGGAGAGCCTGTAAGACCAACCTGTTCCATCAGGCGTTCGATCTCTAAGCTGTAACCCCTACTCTGGTCTTAATCTGTTTTATTATGTTTTCAAGCATGATGTGTTTTGTTGTTCATTGCTGTGAACCACCCTGAGCCTTTTCAGGAAGGGTGGTATATAAGTCAAAATAATAAATAAATAAATAATAAAGTTATATAATGTTAGACCGTGACAGAGGATTCTGGCTGCCTTTTCTAAAATATTGAAAATTGATTAGATTGCCAACACTTAGGCTGAGAGAGTATGACTTGTCCAACGTCACCAAATGAGTTTCTGTGGATTTGAACCCTAGAGTCTAGGCATCTGTAGTGACTCACTCTGTAGGCCAGTTAGGAGTTAGGCCTCAGTGCAGCCTGGACTCCATTTTGGGAGTGGAGTGAGGATCGGCGGCCATGTTGGGAGGGTAATCCTGAGCCAAGGGGAGTGCCAAAGGACTCTCTGGGGGCTAACAACAGGAGCACTCCTAGGATTGGCTGGAATCAGAGCAGGGGAGGAGTCAGCAGAAAGGAGGGAAAATCTTGTCAGAGAGTCAGTCAGTTAGGGCTTGGCTTTTGACAAAGCAAGGTCAGAGTTTGAATCTCTCTGGAGAGAGAGTTCTTTCTATGCTGTTTCACAGACAGGGGAGAGGCTCTTAGCCAGTCTTCTACATTAGGGGAAGATTAGTGTTCAGAGAGGAATTCTCTGGGACCAGAAGTCTAGTGGAATAGCTCAGGTTAAGGGCTGCTAGACTGGTCAAAAAGAAACCTGAAAGGATTTTTCAGGGACTTACTGAGAAGTTAGTGATTGTTCACACAACTAATTGTTATTATTAGTGTGAGGGAAAGGACAGAGTCAGTTTGGGTCAAGAACTATTCTGCACCTGAAGATTATAGGAACCTATTGCAAAGAAACATCTGGTAATAGAGAAACCTGTTCTAGTTTAAAGAAGCCTTTCCATCCTAAGATTTCGTACCTTGTTAGAGTAACCATTTAAGGACTTGCCTCTAAAGAAACCACATGCTTATGTGCTTGTTTGGATCTTTGTTAGCAATAAAACATTCTTTGTTCATCTTTAAAAAGAAAAGCCTCAGAGATTGTTTTACTCTCATAAGTCTATATCAATTTCCTCAGGGACCATCGATGCCAGTTTTGGGGTTCAAAAGGGACCACACAAATTAAAGTCTCCTCACAGTTTGGGTGGAAGCCAGGTGATAACAAGGAATATAATTTTGGGGGATTGTGGCTAGCAGTTTAGTAAAGATTTCTCTACGTTTAGAGTGGTGGCAGCTACCAAAGACAATTATACCTGAAGACATATTTAAGCTTTTAGTGTTTTCCCTCCACTTTGTTTAAAAGGCTTTGGTCATCACATCCAGCCTCCTGTGACAGGGATTTCAGTTTATGAGTTAAAAGTCCTGACCTGTCATCAGTGGTGAAAACAGCCTTGTTGTTACGGAGGTGGTTTAAATAGCCTCTATCCTTTACATTGGTGGCAGCGGTGGGATATAAAATAGGAAGGTCCACCCTGCCCCAAGTGGTCAAGGGCCAGGTCGTGGCAGCATCTTAGCCCAACATTCAAACCACTATATATAGGGGCTCCCTGTAAAACTTACTCAAATGTAAATATATGTAGTACACATTTTACTTTTAAGTCACTTCTTCCACAGATATGGCATACTCTCCTCTAGTTTGTTGCTCCTTAGAAATTTTAGATAACATTAGATAATATTTTAGATAAACAGTTGGGCAATGTGTTAAACTAATCAGTTGACAAATTAGCAGAGTGACCCTTAATAGCTCGATGCATAATAGTTCGTCTTCGTCCCATCTGTAGGAATATTATCAAATAAATTACTTATCTTTTCTAGATAATTTAGAATGTATATTTGAGGCTTCATGAAAAGTAGCATTGGCACCAGATCCCATCTGACCTTAAAAGCTAAGAAGGGTCAGCCCTGGTTGGGAGACCACCACAAATACTTGTTACTGTAAGTTGTATTTCAAAGGAAGGAGCTGGCAAAACCACCTTTAAATATTCATTGCATAAGGAAATACAATTAAATTATCTGGGCTAACATAATGATAGGTGACTGGCATGGGCTGATCCATGAATGGGGTCATGAAGAGTCAAAAGCAACTGAACAAATAAACAACAACAATGACACATATACATACACAACCAGCCTTATCTGAGAACACTGCAAAGAAGATGGGACCAGCGGACTTTGCTACTTGTAGTCACAGTGTAATAATGTAGTCTTACTTTAAATGAAATTTTCTTTGAAGAAATATAATTCTCATTGATGATAAAAGTCCTGGAGCATAAGCCCCTAAATATTTGTGAACAAAATGAGGGCACTAAGAAAATCCAACAAATGCTATGTTCAGCAAAGGACAAGAGGGAAAGAAGGCAAGGCAAGAAAGAAGGGAGAAAGGAAGGAAAGGAAGGAAGGAAAGGAAGAAAGGAGATGAAGAGGGAAGGAAGGGAAAGGAGGGGGAGAGAGGAAGAACAGAAGGGAGGGAAAGAAGGGAAGGAAGAAGGATGGGAAGTAGGGAAGGAAGGAAAGAGGAAAGGAAGAAAGGGAAGAAGGAAGGAAAGAGAGTGAGGGGGAGGGACAGGGAAGGAGAAAAGAGGAAGCCCCTTCACTGGCTTACCAACAGGCAGCTCCCGAGTCCCAGTCCATGCTGCAGCAGCCGCAGTTGGAGCCGTCTTTGGCCACGCCCCTTCCCCATGCCCTTCTTCTGGCGAGACCACAAAATGGTAGGGAAAACGATGCGCGTGACGTCATGGCGGCGGCAGAAATGGCATGGGAGCCATACACACCGTGTATGGCTCCCATATGGGCCATAGCGACGTCGGTCATGACGCCGCCACGCTGACTGGCCAACAACACCTGGGCGGCGTCCGGAGCCTGCGGGGCAGGACTGAGCCTTCCTCCCTCCCTGCCTACGATCTACCAGGACGCCCTATGCAATCTACCAGTAGATCGCGATCTACAGTACCTAATGAGAACCCCTGCTCCAACAGGTAAGAGTTCTTTCTCCCACCCTGGACTTTCCACAGATATATAAACCCAATTTTCCTAGTTTCCAACAGCCCTCACAACCTCTGAGGATGCCCGCCATAGATGCAGGCAAAACGTCAGGAGAGAATGCTTCTAGAACATGGCCAGACAGCCTGGAAAACCTACAACAACCCAAAATGAGGGCAGAAAATGCCAAGATGAAACAAATACCTTCCATAGTATAAAAGAGCACTCACCCTGTGGGAAATGTCAGATGACTGGTAGGGCAAGATTCATATTTTTATATACCTAGTTTCAGTTGGTAATTCTAGAAGGATAATGATGATATTTAAACAGTAATATAGATGGAAAGCCACCAGATCCCATCTGATATTGGAAGCTAAGTAGGAGCAAGCCTGGTTAGTACTTGGATGTTGTGCAGGAACATACTGTGAAGGCACTTCTGACAGATGACCATCCACAGCCTCTGTTTAGAAACCTCCAAAGAAGGAAACTACAACAAACTTCAAATCAGTGGAGTTCACTGTCAAAAAGCTCTTACTGTCAGAAAGTCCTTCCTAATATTCTGGTGGAATCTAAATTTACTTTGTTCTACATTGTCTTATGTACTTCATTTGTTGGTTTCCATGGCTAAGTGGGGATTTGAACCCTGGTGTCCAGCGATGTAATCCAACGCTCAAGCCACTACACCAGACCTGGGCATCTTACGGCCCATGGACCAAATGCGGCCCGTCGGGCGATGCCATCCGGCCCACGGCTTCCTTCCCGAAGAGAGGGAGGCGAACTCCCACTGGGGCATCTACAAAGCAACGTGATGCTTTGTGTCCGTATGGGCAAAAAGGAAGGGAGGGAGCAGAGTGCCTCCTCCTGTCCCTCGCTGCGGCTCCGGAAGAACTTCCATAGGAAGCCCCGCCTCCCTGAGGGTCTCCTCCTGACATGGCAGAATCCCCCTCCATCGCCACCGCTTGAGAGTTAGTTCTCCCGGCCCGATTCTCGCCCGCTGGAGCCAGGCAGCGGTGGAGCAGGACTGCCTCAGCCTTCTTCCCAAGGAAACCCTCCACCAGGCAGGCTGGGAGGGGGGGATTATTCCTTGAATCCATCTGGGTTGGGTCCATTGGGCCATTCCATCTTGGGATCCTTCCTCTCTTGAGGATGTCAGCCTCCACCTTGGTTCGCACCTTGTCTTCTTGAATTTCATTTTATTTTATTTTAGTGGTTTTTATTATTATTTTATAATAATTTTATTATAATATAATAAATAATATAATATAATGTCTATATCTATACTATAGTATAATAATTATGATATTAATACTAATAATATATGAATATTTCTTGATATATTATTATGTTAATATTAATGATATGTAATATATAGTAAATATAGTAAATAAATAAATAAATAATGTAGATTAGAATGTCGTTCAGCCTTTAGGTGCGGAACTCCATAATATTTTTTGGCTCTCGTGTGGCCCCTTGGAAAAAATAATTGCCCACCCCTGCACTACACTATACTTTCAGATGAAGGAACTAACAAAATCACGTCTGGGTATTCCCTGTCTAACAATATCCTCTGAAATCTGTAGGTTGCCAGAAGTTGACAAGCAAGTTAAAGGCAGTTACACACACTGTAGAGAAGCCTATATTCTTAGATTCAGAACAGTTGCCTTCAGATGCGATGTATAGGCTTTCCCCCGCTTTTGAAGAGAGTTTCTAAAAATTTCCATAGTGACAGCATGTGTTGAACACAGTGTTCCACTGTACTAGCCTGTTCATGTCTAAGATTAAAACTACCATTATTTAATTTGTCAATGTCATGAAGATGGCAACCAGGTGGAAACATGTTCTGCATTGTCCTCCGTTTTAGCAAATTGATAAATTTAAATATGACCCAATCTGAAGTGAAAATGTTTCTATGTAGAATCAGTGATAGATATGATTTCCTCCTTTATAATATTCTTCTTACATAGAATTCAAACATCATGTGTTCATGTATGTGTTTTTTTTTAATCACTTCTGCAGCCCACTGTGACTCGTTGATCCAAAATCTCCTGGATCACAGACTTTAATGCTATCACTGTGTAAAACATTTGTAACCTGTTTGTTCTGTGATAGGAGATACTTCTCAATTTTTCCTTGGTGTACTCGATTGTTTATTATTTTTGTAATAATAAAAAAAAGAAAATAAGGACTTCTTGGGTGTGTAGATGAAGTGGTGGGAATCTTTAACCCTGTAAAGCAAATAAGAGTTCCACCATGTCTAAAGTAAGCAGTTGTCGGATCAGGGTCCATTCACAGTCTTCTTCTTGGCTTTCTCCGCGAACGAAGATTCAGGAAGGACTCATCCCACGCTTTCTACAAAGCGCATTGATGATTCGGAGGTTGGATGTGTCCTTCGAGTCTGTGCAATTGATTTTTTTGGTGGAGCGCAACATGCACAGAACTGGCCTCACCCTTTAAACCAAAGGTTCGTCTGCCGGGGCCTAGCAAGCTTAGGACAGTGGCAGCAAGGTCCTCAGGTCGTAGGTTTGGTTCGAGTTTCCTTCTCTAGATGGTTGACCTTACAGGGTTAAACGAGCACCATCTGCCCAGGTTTGAAATCAGAGTTTTCCTTCTCTTAGGACGGTTGCCAAAAGGCTAGAGCGCCCATCCTGCCCTTTGATGCTCTTTGTCAGACCCTTCGGGTGTGACCTGTCTGGCATGGGAGGCCCTACCGGTGGCTATTATGCCTCCGCCAGCATAGCTCACAACTTCATTAGGGTACGCAAGCCTCTCCCCCACAACAAGGGGGCACCAATGGAGAGGCCATTCACAGTACACATATTAAGAACTATATAAATGTCATGACACCACCCTAAGGAATCCTGGGGGTTGTAATTTGGTGAGTGATTAGAGCTCCCTGGCTGAGAATACTAAATGAGAATCCCTAGACTTCCCGTCAAGGGATGTTGCCATGGAAATTAAGGTGGGATACAGAACTATAATTGGCTTGTGCGAATGGGCCCCCAGTTTCTGCAGTATACCATTTCTGAGCAAGATAGTCCCATGTAATGGTCTTCCAGTCATAGGAGATCCTGGATTAAATGGATTATCAGAATCTATTTCAAGGTTGTTTCAAGCACTGCTATGTGACAGATAGCTTTGTCTTGATGAATAACTTGCATTGGAAACGGGACGCGGGAACTGTGACCCTGTGGCTTCTGCTGGACCTATTGTGGTATTCAATATTGGCCATGATATCCTTTTGGGCTGCCCATTTGGGATTGGACTCAGAATCACTGTTTCTTCCACTGCCAAGGGACTTTCTGTTTGATTACTCACTATCAACTTGTTGGATTCCTCAGGGCTAAGTCCTGTTGCCCATGCTTTTTAATCCACATTTGGGGCACTAGAAGCAGCTGTTCTCAGATTGTCAGCATATAGTTGACATCCCATTTTGTCATACTATTCCACTTCAGTCCCAGGAACCAGTATACCGAATGAGGATGAACAAACCAATTGCATCTTCCCCTATGAACATGCGTGAGCTTTAAGATCTTCTGGGGAGTCCTTTCCCTTGATCCCACCCCAATCACAAGCACGGTTGATGGGGATGAGGGAGAGGGCCTTCTCAGTGGTGACCCCTCAACTGTGGAACTATCTTCCTAGGGAGATTTAATTAGCGCCCACCCTGTCCACCTTCCATAAAGACAAGAAAACTTGGCTATTTCAACATTCCTTTGATTAATCAGTTCATCTATTGACTAGGCCCCGCTAGCCCTAACTCATTGCCTGGCCTTTTAGCACTTTATTACTAACAAACCAACAAGCTGCCCGATGATCGTTTTGAATGAAGTGGCTGTGTCCACATATTATACTTATGACTTATGAACTTGGACCGGACCCTATGCAATTGAATGGATTTTCTACTAAAGTGTCCACGGTCCCGATGAAGCTAGATTTATAGCGAAACAGAGAGCGCTTTGATATATTCTTTTGTGTCCGTCGACTGTATAAGAGTTTGTTAAGACACCACCACATTTGATGGATTACAAATATTATTTTGGGATTTCCCTACAAGATTGAATTTGGTTGTCGACTCTTGGGCCTTTGGCTTTTGAATTTATGAATTTCTGGATTATTATATGCATTGCATAGACCCATATACTTTGATTTGATATTTGAGAAAAAATACCGTATTTTTCGCTCTATAAGACGCACCTGCTGATAAGACGCACCTAGATTTTAGAGGAGGAAAATAGAAAAAAATATTTTGAGCCAAAAAGTGGGCTAAAATATTTATTACAATAACAGAATAACTTAACATGAACAATAGCCAACAGCAGCATTAAGAACCATCATTACTGTAAAAGATAAGGTCTCTAGTCATTGGGAAATCCCAAAAATTCCTCACAACTTGTCACGCTCAGTGGCTCACTATCACTGGTGTCAGGGTCTTCATAAAGGACATCATCCTCTGAACCATTCAAGGCATTACTGATGCCACATTTCTTGAAGGAACTTACAGCCGTTTCATCCTTCACAGCTTGCCATGACGTTTTCACCCACTCAGGCATGATGGGAAGTGTAGTTGGACTACAAGCGCTGTACTGCGCATGCGCCGGCGCCATACGTGACACGGCGCTTGCGTCACATCCCCCTGTCCTCTCCATCCAGTCCGCCCTCCGCCGCTGCAACGGACCAGAGAAGAGGAGAGGCGGCGACAGAGGTGGCGGTCTCCAGATGAAGACCTCCCCTGGACGGCGAAGCGAGACAGAGGCTGTCCGGGACACTTTTGGTGAATATATCGCCGCCCCCCCCCCCCTCTGCTCCAGCGCCTCCCCCCCCTCCCTGCCTGCATCTTCGCTCCATAAGACGCGACTGATTTTTCATCCTACTTTGGGAGGAAAAAAACTGCGTCTTATGGAGCGAAAAATACAGTATATATTGAATTCTTCAAGAAATACAAGAAACGAATAAGACTACTATTCTGACGCTGTTTTTTCTTTGGCTTTTAGCCCTTTATTACCTGCCCTGCCCTTACAGCTGTATTACACTAGCTCTTGCCCCACCCTCCTAGAGCTGAACATGCCCACTGTTCTCGGCTACTGGTTGATTGTTATTGCTGTTCTTATGTTTTTATGATGTCTGTTGTTTGGTTTTATTGTTTTAATTATTGAAATGTAATGTATTTCAATTGTGCTATATTTTATTCTGTTTTGGTTGGGCTTGTTCTCCATGTAAGCCACCCTGAGTCCCTGTGGGGAGATGGTGGCAGGATATAAGAATAAAGTTGTTGTTGTTGTTATTATTATTATTAAACCAAAACTTAAACCAGACAAACCTGAGGTGTTATTAGACTGCCAAATGATCCTATTTATTATCCCATACAAACCTAGTGTTTTGAGATCTTTTGGAGAGGCCCTTCTATCTGTCCCAAACAACCTTGCAAGTGTTTCTGGTGGGAACACAGTCGAGGACCTTCTTGGTGGCTGCTACATGCGCTGGAAGTGCCTTCCAAAAGATGTTAGACTTGCATCCTCCTTACTATCTTTCCCAACATTTTTTTTATTCCAGTGATAACTGGGTTTTAGGATGAAATGGGCCTTGTATTGCAAGATTCCTATTCCTACAGTTTAAAATACTATTTTTCTTTGGTTTGGTTTGTTTTTTTGATTTTTTTCCCCTTTTAATATCTTCTGTTTTTCCATTGTTTTTAATTACTTTTTTACTTTTTATGTACCGTGTGTGTGTGTGTGTGTGTGTGTGTGTGTGTGTGTGTGTGTAAATCTTGCCCTACCACCCTTCGGACATTTGGCCACAGGGTGAGTGCTCTTTAATACCATGGAAAGTATCTGTTTCATCCTAGTGTTTCCTGCCCTCATTTTGCTCATTGACATATCCATTTGTTGGCTTTGATCCGCTGAACTGCACATATTCAAACCTGCTTTATCATGGGTGATAAAACATGTAACCCAGCTCTTGTATTCAAGTTGTTAATTTATTCTACATTGCTCTAGACTCTAAGGGAGGTCATATAAAATTGGCATCTCTGTTCCTCCTACCATCCTCCCCTTTAAGGTACAGAGCGGGCTTTGTATCTTGAAAAATGATCTCATTTGCCTGCTGTATAATGACAACCACCACCACGCTTCTCTCTTAGTCAGGCTGGGCAGAGATAAATGACTCCTTTGGGCATTACCCAGCAATGGAACCAGTTACTCTTAGACTAAACAGAAAGCCACTGAACACAAAACAGTGGCCATTTTAAACAAATGTTCATTTTCTTGGTTTCTTCCTTTTCGTTCAAATTGTGGATTTCAATGGCTTCTCTATTTATTTATTTATTTATTTATTTATTTATTTATTTATTTATTTATTTATTTATTGAGTTTAATATACCGCTCTCTCTGGCGCTCAGAGCGGTTTACAGAATTAAAATAGCCAATTAAACACAAAAAACATAGTAAAATCCAATTAAAACCCCCAATTAAAATCCCATTCCCAACAATAACTGCCATAAGACAGCATAAATGCAATGGCGGTGACGCGGCAGGGAGCTGATTATGACGGGCACTGGTTATGGGCCGAATGCCTGTCTATGTAGTCTGACATACCACTTGACCACATTAGTTCAATTCCACTGAATTCTACACTTAAAATCTGGGCATCCACTGGAGCTACTACATTAGTTTGGGTCCACATGTAGTTTTTCAGTCTTTTAAACAAAGGGGACAGCAGTCTTTTTCAACATATCAGGAAGAGGTGAGGAAATGGATTTTTCTCAGTTCTCCATTTATTTATTTATTTTGGTTTTTTTGTTTTGCCAGATTTCTAATGAAGTAGCATGTGGCGCCCCGCCAGGGCCAAAAAAGGGACTTTAAAAGGATGGACGAGCTCTATAGGCCCTGGGGTTCGCGTTCTAGCCTTCCCATGTACAAGAAACCTGGAGGTACTCTAAGCAATGAGTTCAGGACTCAAAAGGGTGAACTCAAAACAAGTTTATTTAATAACAACCAGTAAAAATGCTGGTGGCCCAAAAGCTTGCTGTTGGTTGCTAGAAAAGGTCCTTTGAGAAAAGGGATTGCATTCACTTGCCTTTTGCAGAGTGAAGGTGCCTTTCGTTGGTTCCAGGTTTCCTGTTGCTCCTCAAATGGTCCTCTGGCACACAAAGTTCTTTGGCCCCCAAAGAAATACAGTCTCTGTGGAAGGGCTGGCCCTTCCTATTACTGAATTCCTTGCTTTGAGAGCGTTGGTTGGCTATACGTGAATAAAGGTGCTTTGTCTGAGCATTGGCTCCAGATTTCCGCCTGCTTTGTCCGTGTTTTCTCCTGGAATGGAGGCAGAAAGGAAGTCCAGCCTCCCAGGTAAACTCAGGAAGGGGAGGAGTTCAGGGTGGTGATGCTAAACACAACTCCTCCCATCACAGTCCACATGGCTAAACAATAGGACAAAGGCCCATGCAGGTAAAGGGCAAACAGGTACATAGTGCAGATACAAAAAAAACAAGCCCCGTGGGGCGCAATATAGCATTTGTTGCTCCTAGTTGAAAAGGTGGGAGGGGAAGCTGTGGGAGGAGCTAAAACACCCACCCCAGTTAGGAAGAGTTCTGTCGCCGCCATTTCCTTGGTCTTTGCCAAAACAATTTGTTTGGGGTTTTTTTTTAAGCCAAGGAAATAAGCCCCACTGAGTTCAGTTAAACTCTAGCACCTTTCAGGGCTGTCTGGTCATGTTCCAGAAGTATTATCTCCTGACGTTTCACCCACATCAGTGCCAGGCATCCCCTGTGGGAAGTGAGAATGCAGCAATTGATGACCTTGATTAGCATTGTGTAAGCTCCGGCAAGGGGGGTCTAGTAAATCAAACTCACTCCCAGCGTGGTTGAAGGAAAGATGGTTTAATAGGTCCTTAATCCAAAGTAGGCAAAGATAGACTAAAGTTTTCCCGCGCGAGTTCTCTTCAAAAGCCCTCCCTGGCCCGCCCCCCTGCTGTGCCCCTCCTTCCTCAGGGATGACCATCCGGCTCTCCGCATATCAAAGTTCAGGAAAAGGAGCCTGGCACTTCAAAGGGCGGTTCCAGTTCAAAGCCCGCCAGATGCTGTTCTTATCTGATGGCGCGCGAGGCTTGACCCGTTAGGGCAACAACCGGGCCAAGCGGCGCTGACATAGCGCCCCCCTCCGGAAAGGAGCGACCTGCAAGGGAGAGAAGAACAAAGGGGAGGGAGAAATCAGGGTCCCGGTTTGGGGGGGAAGGCGGCATGAAAGGCCTTCAGAAGTCTTGGGGCCCTCACTTGCTGGGCAAGCACCCATTCAGGGTGTAAGTCTTTGGCAGTCCATTTAACTAGGTAGCTAAGGCGGCCCTTGAGGCGCCGCGAGTCCAAAATTTCCCTGATCTCAAAGTGGGTGTGGGGCCCCACCATGATAGGCACCAGAGCGTCTTCGGGCTTGGACCACTTCCGGTTGGACACAGCTTTCTTGAGTAAGCTCACGTGGAAGACTGGGTGGACCTTACGCCAGGTGTGCGGGAGGTCCAGCTGAATTGCCACGGGGTTAATAACTTCCACCACGCTGAGGGGCCCTACAAACTTATTTGCAAACTTGCGTGACTGCTGGTTGGACTTGAGGTGCTTGGTGGACAGGAAGACGCGGTCTCCCACGGCGTAAACTGGCTGGGGCCCCCGCTTCTTGTCGGCGTGCAGCTTGTAAGAGTCCCGGGCCTGACGCAGTGCCGCCAGTATCTGTGGCCAGGCTGCGGCCACCTTGGTCCCCCAGTCTGTTGGCGGCGCGGCTGGGTCGGCTGCCGGAGTCAGGGCTGGGAAGGGGGGGAAGTCCTGGCCGGAAACGACCCGGAACGGCGAGGCCCCCGTTGAGGCGTGTTCGGAGTTATTATAGCTGTATTCGGCCACGTCCAGCAACTCAGCCCAGTTGTCTTGCTGGTAGGTGGAGTAACATCGGAGGTACTGTTGAAGGGTCCGTTGGACTCGTTCCGTCGCGCCGTCGGTCTCCGGGTGAAAAGCTGTGCTCAGCGCCCGTTGCGAACCCAAGCCCGCCAGGAACGGCTTCCAGAACCGGGACGTGAACTGTGGGCCTCGGTCACTCACAACCCGGCGGGGACACCCGTGGAGCCGGAAGACGTGGTGCGTGAACAGGCGGGCCAGTTCAGGGGCTGTGGGGAGCCGGCGAAGCGGAACGAAGTGAGCCTGCTTGGAGAAGAGGTCCACCACTGTCCAAATGGTGGTGTATCCGCCGCTGGGCGGCAGGTCGACTACAAAGTCCATGGCGATTTCGCTCCAAGGCTCGGTGGAGTCGGCGACTGTCTGTAAGAGACCCGTCGGGCGGCCCGGCTTAGGCTTGTTCTTTGCACACACCTCGCATTCAGAAATGTAGTCGTTAGTGTCCTTCCGCATCGCCGGCCACCAGAACTGCCGGGCCAGCAGCTTCAGGGTCTTGGTGAGGCCGAAGTGGCCGGACAATGTGGAGTCATGGCCCTGGGCCAGGATCCGGGCCCGTTGGCTCAGCGGGACGTAGAGCTTGTCCTTGTAGTAGCAGATCCCCCCAGATTCAGTCAGGTCCGCCCGGTGCTCCTTGAGCCAAGCATCTGCGCTGTAGGCCGCCGTTAAGTCCGCCAACAGCTCCGGCGATCCGGGGACGGCGGGCAGAGGGACCTTTGCTGCCGCCCGGGTGCGGGCCACCAGGCCCAACTGGCGTTTGGTGAACACGGTCCCCATCTCCTCGGGCGCCGAGTAGTTGGCCTCAGGCATCCGAGACAGGGTGTCGGCTAGCACATTCTTCGGGCCGGGCAAGTATTTGAGCTCAAAGTTGAAACGGCTGAAGAACTGCGCCCATCTCAGCTGCTTTGCGTTAAGCCTTTGCGGGGACTGCAGGGCCTGTAGGTTCTTGTGGTCTGTCCACACTTCGAAGGGCAAGGCCGTGCCTTCCAGGAAGTGCCTCCAGTGGCTCAGGGCAGCCCGTACTGCAAAGGACTCCTTCTCCCATACATGCCAGCGCTTCTCCGATGGCGTGAACTTCTTGGAGAGGTAGGCACAAGGCCGCAGGGTGCCCCCTTCATCCCGCTGCAAGAGTACAGCCTCATAGGCCGCCTCGGAGGCATCGCACTGCACTGTGAACGGTCGGTCGGGTTGGGGGTGCATCAGCAGTGGCTGACTGGTGAAGCTCTGTTTGAGGCTGTCGAAGGCGGCCTGGCACTGTGACGTCCAGCTCAACTTGGCCCCTGGGGACCCTGCTTTTATCGTCTCCCCCAAGCCTTTAGTTTTTAACAGTTCAGTTAGGGGGAGCGCTATCTTGGCAAAGTCCTGGATGAACTGCCGGTAGAAGTTAGCGAACCCCAGGAAGCCTTGCAGTTGCCGCCGGGTCCGAGGCGCCTCCCACGCCAACACATCCCGTACCTTACTGGGATCCATGGCCAAGCCCCTCGTGCAGATCCGGTACCCCAAATAGTCCAACTTCTGTTTGTGGAACTCGCACTTGGACAGCTTGACGAAGAGCTGGTTGTCCCACAGGCGACGCAGCACCTCACGGGTCAGTTCAATATGTTCTGCCTCCGACGTAGAGTAGATAAGCACGTCATCCAGATAGACCAGAACTCCCTTGTAGAGCAAGTCTCTGAAGATTTCATTGATAAACTGCTGGAATATTTTTGGAGCTCCTTTGAGTCCGAACGGGGTGACCTTGAATTGGTACTGCCCCAGATGGCAGTTAAACGCCGTCTTCCAACAATCCTCGTCTTTCACCCTTATCCTATAAAAAGCTTCACGAATGTCCAACTTAGAAAACAGCTGCGCCCCTCCCAGCTGGGCCAGTATTTCCGACATCAGGGGCAACGGGTAGGGACTGGCAGCGCTGATGGCGTTGAGGCCGCGATAGTCCACACACAAGCGCAAGGACCCATCCGCCTTGGGGCGGAACAGGACTGGGGCCGCCAGTGGGCTGGTGGATTTCTCAATAAATCCTCTTTCCATGTTTTTATCAATAAAGTCTCTTAATGCCTTCCTCTCTGGCTCTGAAAGGGCGTATAGCTTGGGCCTGGGCAGTTTGGCGCCTTTGTCAATTTCAATTGCGCAGTCAGACTTCCGGTGGGGGGGCAACTGGTCACTTTCCCGCTTGCTAAAGACTTCCTCCAAGTACCGGTACTCTCGCGGGATGTCGCTAGGTTGGCTCTCTGCTGCCCACACTCCAGCTCCCTCGTGTTCTGGGGCCCCGCTCTCTCCTGGGTCATCTATCCTCGCCCGCGCCTCTCCGTCTCGGAATTTAACAGCTCCCGACTCCCAGTCGACCTGCGGGTTTTGGGCGCGCAGCCAAGGGGCCCCTAGGATGATAGGCTGGTGGGCCATCACGGAAATCACGAATTTCAACGCCTCCTGGTGGGACCCAATTTGGACCTTTATCTCTCCTGTCTTGTGGGTGGCTGGTTTCCCATTGGCGGGGGACCCATCCAGTTGGGAGAAGAGGATCTGTTCTATCAATGCTTGGGGTTTTATTCCCAACTGTTTTGCTAACTGGGGGGACATTAGGCACCTGGTGCACCCGCTATCCAGCATGGCCACTGTCTCTATGGGCTGGGGCTCCCCGGGCCCCCATACTTTAACATCAAACTTGTACGTGTCGCAACCGAGGGGGTCAGACTCACCGCCCGGAGGGGTTTGGATCTGCCACCGGGCGTCTACAGCAGATCGTTGTCGTTTCCCGCCATCCATTCGGGGTCGCTCTCCTCCGTCTCTGGCTCCAGCTCATCCACCTCCCGCAGGCTCCGGGGCGCCTGAGCAGTCTCCGTGGCGGCAGCCGCTTTTCCTCGGACCGGGGCCTTGGCTTGTGGGGCTGGCTTTCTCTGGCTTTGGTGAGGGGGGCTTCTTGCGGCAATCTGCTGCGCGGTGGCCCTCTCGCCCGCACGAGAAGCAGGCTCCCCTCTTCCCCCTTTGGCCTTCCCGGCTGCCCGACCTGGCCCTTGGCGACGGCTTCCGCCCCGATCCTGGCCTCCCCGACGGGGTCGACCCTACTCCTCGGGTCCTCCCGCCTTCTCTGTAGCGCCGCGGCATCTGCTCCATGTCGCACTCCACTCTCCCCGCTGAAATGATCCAATCTTCTAAAGTCTCGGGGTTTCCCCGGTGCATGGCCCACTCAAGGATGTCCGACCTCAGGCCTGCCTTGAAGCACTCCAGTATGGTAGTGGCCGACCAACCCCGGATCTTCCCTGCCAGGGCCTTGAAGCTTAAAGCATACTCCGAAACGGACCTCTGGCCTTGATATATCTTCCTCAGCTGGGCTTTTGCTTTCTCACCAGCTAAGGGATCCCCGAAACGGGTCTGCAGGGCATCTAGGAAGGCGTCAAACCGCCTCAGCTGCGGTGCTTGGGTGTCCGTCATCTGCACCAGCCAATCCGCTGCGGCCTCCTTCAGGTTGGCCCACACAGCCCGCACCTTGGCCCCTTCCGAAGGGGACAAATCCCCATAGTCCAGCATATAGTTCTGTACGTTGGTGACAAAGTAGGATAGTTGGCGGGGGTCCCCGTCGAACTTTACCTTCAGGTCCCTCCGGCTCCCCGCCGCCTCTTGGCTCTGGTCGGCCTGGCCCAGGTTGAAGGTGGAGGCTCCCCTGTGTGGGATGAAGTCATCTCCGCTGTCCCGGAAAGTCACTCTCCCCGACGGCCTGGCCGGCCGCTCCGTAGCTTGGCTCACCGACCTCTCCCGGTGTCGGGCGTCCGGTGCGGCCCACGGCGACTCCTCGGGTCTGGCCAGTAATAATTCCATCTGGGACTAGAGCTTCTGCACCGCCTCCGTCAGCTGGAATACTTGCACCTCCAGTCGTAGTTCGGCGGTGCTGGGGAACCCGCCGCCCCTGGCTGGGTTCCTGCCTCCGGAGCGCGCCGGGTCCCGTCCTTCGCCGGGGGGGTGAGGAGCGGCGGCGCCTCTGCCCCCATCTCCACGCCTCCGGCCTGAGCTGCTGCCGCGGGGGCTCCGGCTTCGTCTCCATCCCCATCTTCCTCAATGTCCTCTTCCTCACCCAAGTCCTCGGGGAGCAGGTCATCGAGGGGATCCATCTCCGCTTGAGACATCTTACGAAGGTGGCTACGGTCAGAAGGCTTTCACGGCCGTAGAAGTTGGTGAGTCTATCTTTATGTAAGCTCCGGCAAGGGGGGTCTAGTAAATCAAACTCACTCCCAGCGTGGTTGAAGGAAAGATGGTTTAATAGGTCCTTAATCCAAAGTAGGCAAAGATAGACTAAAGTTTTCCGCGAGGTTCTCTTCAAAAGCCCCCCTGGCCCGCCCCCCTGCTGTGCCCCTCCTTCCTCAGGGATGACCATCCGGCTCTCCACATATCAAAGTTCAGGAAAAGGAGCCTGGCACTTCAAAGGGCGGTTCCAGTTCAAAGCCCGCCAGATGCTGTTCTTATCTGATGGTGTGCGAGGCTTGACCCGTTAGGGCAACAACCGGGCCAAGCGGCGCTGACACATTGAATAGCCTTGCAGCTTCAAAGCCTGTCTGCCATTATGCAATGATGCAAGTCTCCAGATCTTTGGGATTCAGAAGGTTATAGATGGGCCTCCCACTTATCAGAGGCAAGTGGGAATAATGCAATAATGCAATTGGTGACCTTGATTAGCATTGAATAGCCTTGCAGCTTCAAAGCCTGATTGCCATTCTGCAATGATGTAAGTCTACAGATCTTTAGGATTCAGAAGATGGATTATATGGTAGTGTAGATGGGGGCCCCACTTATCAGAGGCAAGTGGGAATAATGCAATCAGTGACCTTGATTAGCATTGAATAGTCTTACAGCTTCAAAGCCACACTGCCATTATGCAATGATGCAAGTATTCCCTAGTAATTTGTTTGCATATGATTTTGTTGTTTATTCGTTCAGTCGCTTCCGACTCATGGACCAGCCCACGCCAGAGCTCCCTGTTGTCCATCACCTCCCCCAGCTCCTTCAGGGTCAAGCCAGTCACTTTGAGGATACCATCCATCCATCTTGCTCTTGGTCGGCCCCTCTTCCTTTTTCCTTCCACTTTCCCCAGCATCATTGTCTTCTCTAAGCTTTCCTGTCTTCTCATTATGTGGCTAAAGTACTTCATCTTTGCTTCTAATATCCTTCCCTCCAATGGGCAGTCGGGCTTTATTTCCTGAAGTATGGACTGGTTGGATCTTCTTACGGTTCAAGGCACTCTCAGAAGTTTCCTCCAACACCACAGTTCAAAAGCATCTATCTTCCTTCGCTCAGCCTTCCCTATGGTCCAGCTCCCACATCCATAGGTTACTACGAGAAATACCATTGCTTTTACTATGTGGATCTTCGTTGCCAGTGTGATGTCTCTACTCTTCACTATTTTATCAAGATTGGTCATTGCTCTCCTCCCAAGAAGTAAGCGTCTCCTAATTTCCTGGCTGCAGTCTGCATCTGCAGTAATCTTTCCACCTAGAAATACAAAGTCCGTCACTGCCTCCACGTTTTCTCCTTCTATTTGCCAGTTATCGATCATTCTTGTTGCTTTTGCACTTTCTTCTTTCACCTTGATTAGAAGGTTCCTCAGCTCCTCCTCGCTTTCGGCCATCAAAGTGTTATCTTCCGCACATCTAAGGTTGTTGATGTTTCTTCCAGCAATTTTAACCCCAGTCTTGCATTCATCAAGCCCCGCACATCACATGATGTGTTCTGCATACAAGTTGAATCGGTCAGGTGAGAGTATACAATCCTGTCGTACGCCTTTCCCAATCTGGAACCAGTCTGTTGTTCCATGGTCAGTTCTTACTGTTGCTACTTGGTCATTATACGGATTTCTCAAGAGACAGACAAGGTGATTTGGTATCCCCATACCACCAAGAACTTGCCACAATGTATTATGATCCACATAGTCAAAGGCTTAGAAGAGTTTGCCCCTCTTCCTCTATGCCAGCAATTACACTGAAATATCTAATTCCTCTTTCTTCCCCCGCCCCCCTCTCTCTTCAGCAGCCTCCCAAAGGGACATGTGGTGCCCCACGGGCTGGTTTTATATCTGTATTTGGTTGCCCTTTACCTGCATGGGCCTTTGTTCTATTGTCCAGCCATGTGGGCTTGATGGGCGGAGTTGTGTCTTGGCTCCATACCTGACATCACCGCCCTTAACTCCTCCTCTTCCGGAGTTTACCTGAGAGGCAGGACTTCCTCTCTGGCCGCATTCCAGAGAACACACGGACACAGCAAGGTGGAATCTAAGCCATACTGGGACAAAGCATCTTAGTTCACTGCTACAAAGCCAACCAACGCTTTCAGCCATAATTTACAGGGACAAAGGAAGGTCAGCCTTCGTGCATAGCCTGTAGATTTTGGGGATCCGGAGAACTTTGTAAGTCAAACGAATCATTGAAGGCAACAGGAACCTGGAATCTAAGAAAGGCACCATCACTCTGCAAAACTAAGGGGCAAGTGATAGCTTCCTTTTCCAAGGACCCCTTTTGCAACCTACTTCAAGCATTTTGGGCCACCAGCATTTTTACTGGTTGTTTTCAATAAATATTGTTTGGTTCACTATTTTGAGTCTAGCACTCATTCTTAAAGATATCCCAAGTCTCCCTGCATGTGGGATGGCTTGTCTCTACTGTCAGGGCCATAGCTTGCAATGTCCATCCTTTTAAAGCCCATTTTCTAGGCCCTGAAAGCAGGAGAATGAAGGACAAACTGAGGTTTCTTTAAGGAAAAAAAACTATGGGATGGTGGGCAGGGCCTAACACTGGAAAAGTAAACCAATGTGGAGAAAGGTAGGGAAAACCCCTGTTGTTTTGTTTGTGTTTGGGGGGGGGGGGTACTAAATGGAGTCAGACACAACTCTCCTCTCCTTTTTCGAACACTTCCCAGCTTAACGTGATGAAGTCCATAGTGGTTGTCAGAGTGGTCCAGAATTTCTGTGCTTTCAAATAATATTATGTGTCCCGGTTGGTTTATCATGCTCTTGCTGATTTTTCTAGCTGAATTAGTCTGCAGCGCCTTTCGTGTACTTTGATTCTTGGGAAAGAGGAAGAATCCGAGAAATCATATAAAAGGATGAAATTGCAAGATATCAGAGGAGTAATTCGGCCTGTAGCTGCCAATATTGGAGGGTATGGCCCACTGAACAATCTCTTGCCTAAGAATGTCTTGTGAAAATTGCTAACAGGCAACTTGGAGGCACATACATACAAGCTGATTGCTTCATGACCAATGAAAGTCAATTAATGCTCCTAGAACCTGGGTAGCAGGTTTACAATATGAGAAAGATATATTTTCAAGTCTGCAAGTCCCAGAATCCATCAGTTAGTGTGGTTAGTGTCTATGTAGGTTCCAGAACTGCGATAGTTATAGTCCAAACATTTGCTTTTCCAAGCTCTGGGCAAGTTCTATCCTCTTGTAGAGGTTACAAAACATAGTGACAAGAAGGATGAGAAAACAGTGTGTCACGATGCACAGACTTGACCGGCCCCTTAATCACACACACAGAGACGGGCTGAAGGCTAACTACTTTATTGAATATAAAAACAGTCCAAAAGGTAAATTGTCCATATAAAAGATAAATGCAATCAAAGGCTTGAAGCAACAAGATCCAAAACAGCTTGGCAAAACAATCCAAAGGCTAATGCAAGGCTTGAGCAAGGCTCCGCAAGGCAATGCGGGAACAGGAACAAGGCAAGGTGAATGCAAGGCAAACTTGGTGACCACGAGCCAGCTCGGCTCCATAGATCCACTTCGCTAACACGCCTACTCAGAAGAGACGTGGCCGAAGCACTGGGGATGCGTTCCCACGCCTGCTCTACTTAATCGTTCGGCCGAGGTCCCCGACGCTCTAGGCCCCGTCGTCTCCAATCTCTGCTGATGGACCTCGGCCTGTCTAGGCTGCGGTGCCATCCCCTTCTCCCAGACTCAATGCTACTTCTCCTATCAAAGGTTCGACCTTGTCTCTCAGCAGCTGGGTCACTATCTACATGAGAGCTCTCCTCCCTAGAATCTTCCCAGCCGCTTTCATCCATGTTTTCACTCAAAAGCTCCTGTGACCCTCTTCCCCCCGGATGCTCATAACTCCCACTATCGCTGTCCTCCATTTGCACCTGGTTATCTATGTCTACGTCAGGGCCAAAACACAGCTCTTCCCATGCCAAACTTTCTGTGGGCGAAGGAGGCCCGCTGATGGGAAACTGTCCTTCCCACCCTTCCAAATCCTCTTCTGAATCTGTCTCTGCAGCTGCAGGCCCCAATGCCAATGGAACCCCGGGTCCTAGCCCCTGCTCTCCAGGCACAAACGAGAACTGCTGTGCTACATAGTGTGGCTGGATTTTTTTCCCAGTGAAATACACAGACATAAGTTCTTGGAGGCCCATCAGGGCAATATTGCTCCCATTGCAAAATAATAGTTGGATGATGGCCAAGGACCTCCAGCCATTGTATCAACATAGGAATGCACCTTTGCACATGCCCGGATTACGCATAAGACCAATGAGGCCATGGCCTAGGGGCGCAAGCTGGGGGCGCGCGCAGATCACGGACCCAAAAAAATTGGTTTGCGCCCCTCTTTCCCCCTTTCTCATGCCCCTCCTCGCTCCTTCTCCCGGCAAAGTCTCTGCTCCGTCCCCTCCGTCTCTCATTCTCACGCTCTCTCTCTCTCTCTCTCTCTCTCTCTCTCTCTCTCTCTCTCTCATGCTCGCTCTCTCTCTCTCTCGTGCGCGCCTATGGAGCAAGTTTGCACCCACTGCGCTCTCCCCAAGCCTCCCGACACCTGAGGAGACCTTCAGAGCACAGCGGAGCTTTCCAGCTGGTGGGAATGGGGACCTTGGAGGTGGCGGGAGGTTGGCTTAAAGGGGGCGTAATTCCAAAGTGTGGCCTAGGGCACAAAAAAGTGTTAATCCGGGCCTGCCTTTGCATCCCAAACTGAGGCTGTAAATGGGGATGCAGCCTGAAAGAAACAAACCAGGAGAGTCATTTGTGGTGCCACTATTGGGCAGAATCTGACCACTGTGATGCATTTTAAAAAATAGTCACCCATAGTTGAGAAATTAGCAAGTTTTAAAAAAGTTTTAGCTGACCAAAAGGCTGCTTTTAAGGGAGTTGTTGCATTATTTTTGAAGGACCGATATTTAAAAGGAATGTGCTTGTTCGCTTTCTTACTAGGCAACTGAGTCTTTAAGACAAAATGTCCTACTGTTCTGCAAGTAGGGGAACATAAAATAAGAGGAAGTTAACAATAACTGTTGAGCAGTTGAGCTCAGCATTTTATAACTATGTATTTCCCCTCTTCCAACAGTATTTTGCAAATCTATTTGGGAAAACTATTGTGGTGAAGTCTTCAGACAGCTGGAGAGAAATATAATCAAGGCAAAGCCATTCTTTCTCTCCTGAAGAAATATAATTATTACATAAGGTGAATCACACTGATACCGAGTATATAATTTGAATACTGGAGTATAGGAAAAGGATTATAAATGGCACCCCATGGTTAATACAGTGTCATATTCTACCATTTAATAATATAATTGAGGGCTAATAGAAAGCCACCTTTTACTTATTTCTGTTAATCATCTTCCAAATAACCTACTTGGAGTATTGATTATGTAACCACTTTAGTTTATTTATCATTGGGTTGGTTGAAGTTCATAACATGAAATACATAGTAGATTTAAATGAAGCTTCCTTTCGGGAAAGAAAACCTCCCAAGAAACGAGCCAATGGAGACTAATGGAAGAGCTCCAACAGCTAGATGTTGGAAATTTAAAACATATTTGAAGATGTATCTCTTTCGGCAGGCATATCAAACCAGTATTGATCACAATTTTTAAACTTGCATCTTATCTTTAATCTTTGTTCTGTATATTCTAATATGTATTTTGTAGAAACATGTTTTAATGTGTGTATTTTACGGAATGTTTAAATGATTGTGTGTTTTAGCAATGTTGTAACCCACCTCGAGTCATAAGAAGAGGAGGTTAAAAAATAAAATAATAATAATAATAATTATTATTATTTTGCCCACTGAGGCTGGTGGGTTGGAGGTTGAGGTCACTACAACCAAAGCCAAGAGGCAGTGCCAGCTACATTGAATTTATTTATATACATGGCCATCATGTGTCCTCTCAGAAGAGAAGGCTGAGAGGAGACATGATGGCCATGTATAAATATGTGAGGGGAAATCATAGGGAGAAGGGTGCAAGCTTGTTTTCTGCTGCCCTGGAGAATAGGACGCGGAACAATGGCTTCAAACTACAGGAAAGGAGATTCCACCTAAACATTAGGAAGAACTTCCTGACTGTGAGAGCTGTTCAGCAGTGGAACTCTCACCCCAAAGTGTGGTGGAGGGTCTTTCTATGGAGGCTTTTAAACAGAAGCTGGATGGCTACCTGTTGGGGATGTTTGATCGCAATTGCCCTGCTTCTTGGCAGGGGTTGGACAGTTTGGCCCACGAGGTCTCTTCCAACTCTATGATTCTATGATTCTATATTCAACTTCTCCATATGAGCTGGCTTTATGCAGGTGGGAGAGGTTTAACCCCATCCAATTGTTTTTATTTCTATGAAGATGCCCCTGCCAATGTTGAGGGCCAAGAAGAGGAGTCCATAGGTCCCAATAAAGTTTAGATTTTTTTTAAGGCGCCCTGTGCTATCACACGCTGGGCCTGTAGAATGGCTGTTTCTAGGACGTGACCTCTGTTTGCCCAACGGGACGCCGGGGTGCCTCAACTGGAAGGGCCCCTTAGTTTCCCCAATGATAAAGTCCTTCGAGGCTTGAGATAAGTTTAACAAAGTTCTTTATTTGGGCTTAACAAACTGGAAGGCTTCAAACAGGTGACCTTCTCAGTCTGTAGCAACAGGGCCGGCAAACTGGGCAAAACCAGTCTTCTCTTTTTGGGGAAAATCCTATGACCCTTCCCTGGGCAATCTTTCTTTACCTTGCTGGTGTGAGGCCCCTTCTTCCGACTCCAAGGTGCGTTATGGATAGTCAGATGTCCTGTACCAGGCAAGGTTCCTGTCGATTAGCCAGGCTGTTGGGACTGCAGGTGATCCCTTCACAAAAGACTGTGAAGCTGTACTGTATTTGTCCAGCAAAGGCTGGTCTGTTATCCCAGCAAAGCTAGTCTGTTACCCCAGCAACGCTTTTAGATTTAATGCCTTTTTCCAAGTAGGAAGGAATAGACTACCTTAAATCACGCCCTCTCCAATAGAGTAGCTGATAAGACTGAGAGGAAAAACATCCCCTTTCCCTCCCAAATCCTGGGGATAGGGGCAGGTCTGTAACTCTTGATTGATTGGCAGTCCACTGGGCCCGTAAATGCAAACCAAGAAAGTCACCTACGAAATAAAATGCAAGGGAATGTGGCACAGCTGGCTAAGTGTCAGCTGCATAAGATCTCTCTGACCAGTAGGCCTGCCCGGGTTGAAGTGAGTGGTCGACCTTTAAGTGTAGCCTGCTGTCGACCTTTGCAGCCCGAAAGACATTTGCATCTGTCAAGTAGGAGATAATGGTACCACATTAAGTGAGGAGGCAATTTTGACTGAATTATGAGGCCATTAAAGAACTCCAGGAATGCTGAGGAATGTGGAAGGAACAACAAGGGACGCTGGGAACGCTGAGAGATGAGGAGTGCGTCAGCTCCCCCTGGTGGCCAGAGTTTTCTCTGTTCGTCTATATGTTGTATGTGGAAACGGCAGGGATTGTCTACTAAGTATATGTACCTGTAATCCGCTCTGAGTCCCCTTTGGGGTGAGAAGAGCGGAATATAAATAAAGTAAATAAATAAATAAAGGAATGCAAACTTGTAGTGCAACAAATGGAAAACAGAGCCCTATTGGCATTGCTGTGCCAGAACACGCCCTCTGCTAATAACTATTATGAACAGTTTTGGATTTTAGGAAATGAAATTATTAAGTGGGTGGGTTTAAAATCTCCATATCCAAGAATTGCCAGAGCTAAAACTGAAGAGGACTCCTGTACCATTAATAATTGCGCAGAACAGGGTGTTACAACTGGTTACCTCATTGTATGACAAGTAATATCTCTTCTATGCAACTATTAAAGATAACAGAAGTCTTCTCCGATTTTTACTGTGACAATCCTAGGCATCATCTGCACTGACCATTTAATGCAGCTTGAATTAAATTCAATTAATTGATTTAAGTAATTAATTAATTGAATTAAATTAAATTCAAGTGGTGATGGCTGGACAACAAACCCCAAGAAAAGCTTTTAAAAGCCTTGATGTACACCACTGCTTGGGGATTTGTGTAATCTTCAACTAGTTTCAGGATTTCCTATACATCACCTGCACAATTAAACCATTTTCTTCAACATCAGATTGAAATTGATTTAAATGGTCAGTATAGATGGGGCCCTAATCCCTCCTCCAGTTTGAGATCCAGTGTGCTTATTTGAGAGTAAAAAGTATTACAAGGCTCAGCTACATGGGGCACATTTTATGATTCCCTATATTGTAGACTCACTCCTCCCGTCCTGTCTAAACTGCAGTGATCATATTCCTTAGATTTCGTAATGAGACTTCCATGCCTTCCACAATAAAGTCTGCAGTACATAGCTATTTTGATCACTCTCAACAGGAGACAGAATGGATAGGAAATGCTCCAACATTGGTAAGGAACTGTGTGTGCATCTACGTGTGCCTTCAATTACCTGTCAGGTTATAGCAACCTCATAAATTTTCCATCGCAGGGAATACTCAGAGGTGCTTTTGTCAGTTTCTTTCTTTTGAAATAAAGCCTACTTGGTATTTGTTGGTGGTCTCCCATCAAAGTACTAACTACGGCCGACTCAGCTTAGCTTCCAAGATTAAATGGGATCTTGCTGAAGTGCTAATATTTGAGAAGGTCATAAGGGAAATAATATTTTTTTTCAAAAAAAACCCAATTGCACTTTTTTAATGCTGCATGGATTAATCTAAGAGCAATCGCAGAGGAATAAAACAATATATATATATATATACACACACACACACACACACACAATTATTAGAAATATCAATTGATTTACAATATTAAAACATGATGACAGAGGCATTCAAATTGATGGATTCAAACAACAAGAATAGAGATTCCAACTAAATGTTGGGAAATTCTTCCTGACAGAAATAGCACAACAATTTAGCCCGTTTTTGGTCAAAAGATATTTAGCTGCCTGCGCGCCTTCCATTTTTATCAGTTTTATGCAATGCTTTTGATAGGAAATAAATAAAATTTTAAGTTATAAGTTGTAGAAACCATTGTATCATACCATGGTACTTTGTTTATTTTAACTATACATTATTCAATTCCTTTCCAGTTACAGAAAATAAGTGGTGAACAATGGTTTAATTTCTTTTTTCTTAAAACAAAAACAAAACCCTAAACAGATAATTGCCCTTTGTCTTTCTAAGCAAAGATTTCAGTGGCACATTTAGTTTTGCCTTTGTTCTGTTCTCTATATTTTAAAGCATACACTAAATCCGATCTCGTTTTATGTGACATCAGAATAACAAAATTTGTTTCATTACTAGATTTTACTCTTATAATACTTTATTGCCTTTTTCATTAGTCTGTTTCAATATTTCAAGAAGAAGGCGGCATATATATACGCTATCGTCAGGCATGTAGCCAGGGGGCGGGGCTAAGGGGGCTTCAGCCCCCCCCCCCCCGAAATTCTCAAGGTGGTCCGCAACAGGCCTTACTGGTACATTATTTAAACTGTTATGTGTATTTATATCATGATCTGATCACCATGCTCATTATATCCCACATTAATGGGGTTATTGGGATAACAACACAAAAGGTTTGCTAGGGTAGACCCTCTTCCACCCAGTCTCAGCCCCCTCGAACCAAACTCAGCCCCGACTCAAAATCCTGGCTACGGCCCTGGCTATCGTATTGATGGTAGCTTGTTCAACTTAAGCTGTCTGAGGGCTCGCACTAAGACTCTAAACTATCTAGACCGTAAGCTGCTTTTTGCTGACGATGCTGCCCTTGTCGCCCATTCAGAAGCAGCCCTGCAGCGCCTAACATCCTGGTTTGCAGCAGCTGCAGAGCTGTTTGGGCTGGAAGTCAGCCTGAAGAAAACGGAAGTTCTCTACCAGCCAGCACCACAGGAAGAACACCATCATCCCCACGTCAGCATAGGCACATCTGTGCTTAAGTCCGTTCAGCAGTTCACCTACCTGGGAAGCATCATCTCTTCAGATGCCAAGATTGACAAAGAGATAGATCACAGGTTAGCAAAGGCATATAGTGCATTTGGAAGGCTTCACAAAAGAGTTAGCGCTTTCATCAGCGCTGTCTTCGCACAATCCTAAATATACACTGGACTGACTATGTGACTAATGTTGCTGTCCTTGAGCAAGCAGGGATCACCAGCATTGAGGCCATGTTATTGAGAACACAGCTGCGCTGGGCAGGGCACATCTCTAGGATGGAGGACCACCACCTCCCAAAGATACTACTCTATGGTGAACTCGCCACAGGTCAGCGCAAGAGAGGCGCCCCAAAAAAGAGATAAAAGGACTCCCTGAAACAACATCTCAGGCTCGGCCAGATTGATCACCAACAATGGTCCACCCTGGCCTCACATCGGGAGACATGGAGACGCACTATCCACAATGCTGCGGCCTCTTTCGAGAAGACACGCCGAATGGGTCTTGAAGAGAAACGACACCGCAGAAAGAACCGCAACTTGGAAACAACATCACCCAAGGAGACTTTCTGCTGTGCTTTCTGCAACCGGACGTGCCTATCTCAGATTGGCCTTTTCAGTCATCAACACGCTTGTAAAAAGCGTGGGATGAGTCCTTCCTAATAATCTTCGTTTGCGAAGTAATGCCGAGAGAGAGACTTTATTGCCTTTTTCATTAGTCTGTTTCAATATTTTGATATGAATCCGGAATTATTTCAAGAGCAGAATATATCTCATATTGCTTTCCTATATTAATAATAAATAGAAGAATGTTCTGCCATAGCTCCTAATGTATGCAGTGCATTACTTCAGAAAATTGTACTATCTTTTAGTCATTCATTAATTTCTTGAACATATTTGTGTACATTTTTAACTTCTTAAAACATACAATCTTTAAAATGAAAACAAGAAATGAAAGGAGGCCATATTACATTATGAGGTGCTTTTTAAAAAATACTATTCCACAGCAAACAAGAGAGTCTGTTGAATTTACCATGAAAAACTATAATCCCACACATGGACAGCTATATTTGGATGGATACCAGATGTGAATCTCTTCCAAACAGCATATACAAGAGCTGGGAATGAAATGGAGCCAAGGAGGTGCCTGCATAATACAATAATTACTGAAACTATGGGTTTACCCACATTACATAGTAATAGTAGTCAGAATGAACTTTAACAGACATGCTTCCTCTCTATTGAATCCTGAGATTCGCCATTTGGAGAGTGAGTTAAGAATTTTCTGCTATGAAACTGTGGCTAAAGGAGAGTGTGAGAGGGAACTCTTAGGGTACTTCCAAGCAGCAATTTAATGTGGGTGAAAATGGGTTAAAGTAACCAGAGAGGCCTCATGGCTGCCTGGTAAGTTTTTTTAAAAAATGTAAGGGCTTGGGGGGAGGGGTTGGAGGGGGAGGGGCTCCTTGGTTTTCTAGCTTTTGGGAGCCCCAAAGAACCAAGATGGGCCATGGAAGCAGTCCCATAGGTCAGTCCCCACATAGCTCATAACATTAGACCAGGGGTGGGCAATTACCGGCCCTCCAGGTGTTTTGGACTTCAACTCCCAGAAATCCTAGCTGGTTTACCAGCTGTTAGGATTTCTGGGAGTTGAAGTCCAAAATACCTGGAGGGCCGGTAATTGCCCACCCCTGCATTAGACCCTGGCCTTTCAGGAAATCCCGGGTCTAATGAGGTATCTAATTAATTTGGGACAAAGGAAAGTTTACCTGCTTTCTCCTGAATTAAATCTCTTTTACATAAAGCATTTTTGGATGCCTCTGGTAAAAGTTCAACAGGGCCTGCATTTTGGGGCCTGTCTAGAAGTGCCTTAAGGCTCCAGCTACACTGCCATTGTAATGCAGATTGAACTGGATTATATGGCGGTGTAGATTCATATAATCTAGTTCAATCTGCATTTTATGAGTTTACACTTAACATACGAGGACGGGTCTATAAGTCTGTGACTTTTTGAATGAAACACAGGTTTTTGGATAAAAAATCATTTTATTTTTCAACGTAGTCTCCTTTGAGCTCTATACACTTTGTCCAACGTTTCTCCAACATTTTTATCCCTTCCACAAAATAAGATTTGTCGAGGTCATCAAAATAGGTATTTGTTTGTGAGATGATTTCATTGTTGGAGTCAAATCTCTTTCCACTGAGCCATTTCTTCAGATTTGGAAACAAGAAATAGTCACTCGGGGCTAAATCTGGAGAATGGGGGGGATGAGGGAGCAATTCGTATCCCAATTCATGGATTGTTCCCATGGCAACTGCACATGTGTGCACCCTTGCATTGTCCTGGTGCAAAAGAACTTTTTTATTGGCCAAATGCGGTCGGGTTTTTTTTTCCAAATCCTCATTAAATCGATTCAATAAGCTGGCATAATATTCGCCATTGATTGTTTTACCTTTTAGAAGGTAGTCAATGTGGATTATGCATCCCAAAAAACGGTCGCCATGACTTTATTGGCTGACAAACCCACCCTGGCCTTCTTTGGCACCGATTCACCCCGAGAAATCCACTGTTTTCACTGCTGTTTGGTCTCTGGTGTGTTGTGGTAGATCCACGTTTCGTCCACGGTTACGAAACAGCGCAAAAACCCATCCATATTGCAGTTGAACAATGCCAAACACTCCTGCGAAATTGTCACATGATTGCATTTGCGGTCGATTGTGAGCAACCGCGGCACCCATCTTGCAGAAAGCTTTCTCATACCCAAGTGATCATTTAAAACTGAAACCACTGAGCCATGTGAGATGCCTATGGCTTCCACAATCTCTCGCACTTTCAATCTCCAATTGGCCAACACCATATCATGAATGTTTTCTGTTGTTTCAGGTGTAGAGACCTCAACTGGGCGTCCAGAAAGTTTGGCATCTTCCGTGCCTGTACGGCCACAACGAAATTCAGTAAACCGCCTTTTTACCATTGAAATTGATGGTGCAGAGTCCCCATAGTATTTATCAAGCTTAGCCTTGGTTTGGGTGATGGGGTTTTTTTCTGCAAAAAATAATGCTTAATGAGCACACAAAGTTCACTTTTTTCCATTTTCTCCTCAAATCACATGGTAGTCTGCTATCAATGGCTGTCAAACAGAAACTAAATGGCATAGCATGTTCACATTTTGACAGGAGTCAACTGACAGATGCCTGTTGACAGGAGCAGTGTTGCCCTTTCAGTTAAGAGATGGGAAATTCAAAAAGTCACGGACTTATTGACCCGCCCTTGTATAATGCAGCTCAACACTATGTAAGTATGCAGTGTAGAGAGCTACACAGTGTAGATGCACCCTATGACTTAGCCACTATTCTCTTTTTAGCATTTATATGCAAAGGAAATGAATATGACATTTATTCAGCCACATTTTTAATTGGTGGATTTTGGTACCTGTAGTCTAAAAAAAGGAACGTTTCCACATTATGGATCTGGCACGCATCTTAAAATTCACGACTACTGAAATCTGGTCTAGAGCTGATGTCATCCTTTCTAATACTTTTCTTACATACAACTTGAGTAGATAAAACAGTGGAGGTGTAGAAGTTTTTGTACTGGTTATCCACTCTCACCACTGGCTAAGCTAGCTGTACAACAATATGTAGAGGCCCTCAAAATGTCCTCTCCTAATGTATATCTTCACTTGCTGGACCAATTCATATACACAAACTATATTGAAACCCTGTTTCCCAATAACATTATAAAAGTAAATTCTGGAATGATTGAGAAAAAAGGTTTTAATTCCCTGTGTAAAATTGTTAAAATTGCAACAACAATTGGAAACTGGATGCTATTGGCACAAGTATGGAAATAGTGGATGAGTCACTTCTAAAACTAAGCCAACTCCAGGCTGAACCACAGCAATATCAGTAAGTTCTCATTCCATATATGACCATCAGTAGGGGCCACACATCTTTCAAGAGCATAGTCTCCTCTTTAGGGAAAACCACGACAGTTCCATCATAAGGAAGGAGCAAGACTGTTGAAGCCACTGACACAATCATCTTTTTATTCCCCTCCCAGGTCCTAACTCTCCAAGCACCCTGACCTCCCATAAATTAATGTTCTGGGTGGAAAATTGCCTCAAAATATAGCCGTTTCCTTGTTATTGAACTCCTAATTCCCAAGTCACATCAAATACTCCAGAGCATCCAAAATTAGCTGAAAAGGCAGGGCTTCTGTTCATTTCTAGGAGCTTTTCTCAGCCAATTTTCAGGTGAAAATGTAGCAGTGTGGGCTGCTGAAAGGACTCCTGGCTTGCCATTTGCACCTTTATAGACAACACAATGGTAACTTGCTGAGTGTTATACAGGTGTAGCAACCCAGTTCTCGTTCGTGCCTGGGGGGCACGGGGCAGCACCAGGGGTCCCACTTGCATTAGAGCCACCAGCAGCTGAGATAGATTCTGAAGAGGATTTAGAGGGGCTGGAAGAAGGGGATTTTGCCATAGCTGGGCCTTCTTCTCCCACAGAGAGCCTGGCCTGGGATGAAGGCTGGCCTGACCCTTACGAGGATATGGAAAGCCAGGTGCAAACCGAAAGCAGCGATAGTGAAGCGTATGAACGGCCGGGGGGGCGAGGATCGCAAGAAAGAATGCATGAAGACCTGGAGGAGGATAGCTGGGAAGTAGATAGGGAGTTTGACTCTCACGGAGATAGGGAACCAGGTGCTGGGAGGCAAGGCCGAACCTTTGATAGGAGACGGAACATCGAGTCTAGCAGGAGGGGTTGGTTTCGTAGCCTAGACAGACCGAGGTCCCATTCCACAGATTGGAGACGGAGAAGCCTAGAGCGTCGGGGTCCTCGCCAAGAAGATTAAGTAGAGGATCCATGGGAACGGATCCTCAGTACCTCGGCCACATCTATCCTATGCAGACGTGTTAGCGAGGCAAGACCACGGAGCTAAGTTTGGGCTAGTGGCCTGCCAAGGAGTGCCTTGGATCTTGTAACCTTGTTTTGTTCCCTGATCCACTTTTGCTGAGCGGAGCCTTGTCAAGTCTTTGGAAACCTTGCCAAGTTTGATTGGACATTCTTTTCAACCTTACCTTTGGATTGCTTTTGATATTTTTATGGACAATACCTATTCTACTGTTCTTATTCTTCAATAAAGTAGTTAGCTGAATACCGTCTCTGTGTGTGTGATTAAGGGGCCGGTCAAGTCCGTGCATTGTGACAACAGGTTACATGTCATATTTACTACTATGAAATCAAATGTTCACAGGAGACCTTTAATATTATTGTATCATTACTCCATGTTTTAAAAACAGAGCTCTTGCATGTAGAGCTATTACATATACTTTATATAGTGATTTCTATCTATTGTCTACCTTGTTTATTTTCCTACAAAATTCTCTAACTTTGAAACTGTTGTAATTCAGCCCTCGGCGTTGCCTGACAGTAGAGCTGTAGAAAACGCTTAATTATCACCATCTGGGAGTAGTATGCAGTTGGGAGGGGCTGATAGTACTTCAGACGCTGGAGCAAGCAGAAAAGGGAATGTAAGCAATTCCAGCACTGATGAGTTAGAGCAGAGGAAAAGAATCCGGCAGATACTTACATCTCCCACAGATTCAGAGTCTTTTGAGGGTTTTCATGGAGATGTGGCACTGGAATCAGAAGAGAGTGATACCGAGCTAGATTGGACTTTGGTAAAAGAGGTTCAGGATGTATGTAATGCTGATTCCAGTAGTGACACGTTTATGGGATTTGACACTGACAAAGACTGGCCCTCTGAAACTTCTGGGAATGACTGGAAAACACTAAGTTTTGGGAAACGCTGGGATACCTGGAGAGACACTCAAAGGGTGTCAGCTGCAGAGAGGAATGCAGCTGCTTCGCCTGATCTGGAAGGGTGTGACTCAGATGAGTCTGATCTTTAGGGTTATAAATTATGGGCTTGGGAAATGAGTCCTTGCGGCTGGCAAGGAGTTGTGTCTGATATCCTGTTATCTTGGCATCCTGTTACCTTGTATTGTGTTCCTGACTACTCGTGAGTTAAGGTTTTTACTCTGCCACCTATTTGGGCTGGAATGCTGCTGCTACTGTTGCTGCAGTTTGAGAAAGGTGGGGGGGGGTTGGGTTTCAATGTTCTGCTTTTTATCCAGTTACAGGACCCATTACGGCCTGGGGATTACCAGCATTAGTATACCGTCGGCGTCTTTCAACTGAGCATTTGCACTGAGGAAAACTACACCTCTTTCCTCCTCAACCGACTCCTACTCAGGCACTTCGGACCCCCTTTCCCCCCCGATTGTGGGTTTACCTCCTCTGCCAACATCTCTTATTTGGATTACAAATATCCCAGCACCTTCCTGGATTTTAGCTGGGTTCCATCGTGGAAGAACATTCTTCACAACCTTATCTTGGGACTGTTAACTGGCAGTAGGACTGGGAATTGATGTGTCTTGTGTTTACATATCTTTGCATTGAAACGGACATTATTGTATATTTTGGTACTCACCATTATTAATTACTAAATGAGATATATATTACTTCTTTTTGCACTTTTATGTTTTTATCCAGCTACAGCCATGTGTTCCTAGTGGCGGGGTTTGAACTCCGCTGGATCTTCTGTGAGTTTCAAGCTGCAAGACTGGTATTGTATTACAACGGAGGGAGGTTGACAATGTGATTTATGGGGATTACGATGTGTGTTATCCCTATACATTTAGCTTCTGTTGGACCTTGGACTGTCTCCTCGTTTTCCTCCATCATTCTCCTGCCCTTGACTTCGGACCGGTTACAGACTACGCATTTTGGATCATCCTACGAAGGACGTCACAGAGGACATCCTGAGTTTGTTTTGGCTTCTCCTGCAGTGATTTTTTTGGGGCTTTCCCTGGGTTTTTTCCGGTTAGGCTAGTTTTTTGTTAGTCCCATTCCCATTCCTTGTATAATAAACCTTTTGTTACCCCCTTTTACATCTGGGCTTGGCTTTAATTGGTGTCTGCTTCACGACAGAAATGCTCAAGACAAACATAGCCAATAGGCTTTTCCCAGATCACATTTCTCTGAGTTGTGTTTTTTATGTTAATGTGTTTTCTGTAAGAATGTTATTAATTTCCTCAAGTAAAACAAGACTCAAGCTTTTATCATTTCTATAATTTCTTCTGATACTTTTTTATATGTACACAACATAAATGTTGGCTATATTCTAATATCCTGGGTTTCTTCTTCTTCCAAGAGACATAGCATATGTTGAACAGTGCCTGTTTGTTTGTTTGTTTGTTTGTTTACTATGCTTCTATACTGCCTCTCTCAGCCCGAAGGTGACGCGAGGCGGGGAACAAGCGGCAGCAAGTACCCACATACAAAACACATCATAATATGATAAAAACAGCCATATAAAAACCATATAAATTAACAGTTAAAAACTACAAAATACAAATTTCAGCATCTCATTCTTAACATTGGTTTCATCATGACCAATGTGATGCAATTGACTAAAATGTGGCGAAACTAAATTTAAATTCTTCCTTGACTATTAAATTCATGTTATGATCTTGGATATGTACCTCTTAAGATTTAGCCCCTCACAGAATTGCTATGGGGATAAAATGTTGCTTTTATATCACTGGAGAAAGGTTTATATGCAGAACTAGGTTAGAGGTGCGAAGACATCCAGAAATGATCCTGAACAGCATCCACCTGAGCATGAGGACCTTCCTATTTTTAGCTTCTGTCCTCTGCACTTAATGCCTAGTCTTAAACTCGTCGACTTTCAGGAGCAGGCTTTCAGAGCGCACTAGGAGCCTCTAAGGAAAGAGGTGTAGACTAAGGCCAAGTATTACCCTTTGCATTTCTCTTGTTAGATTTATCTCACTCTTTCTTCAAAGACTTTAAGATGAATCACATAACATCATCCTTCCTGTTTTCACATTATTGTCAATAAGAAACTTGCAATGTTGTCATAGTGCGTAAAGGATCAAAATTTGTAACACCAAGAATCAAATTTGTAACATTAATAGATAAAAAAGCAAAGGGGGGCTTCGGATTTCCGGACTTAAGACTTTATCATGAGGCCTGTGCTTTGATGTGGATTAAAGATTGGATGACATTAAAAAGAGAAGAGATATTAAATCTAGAAGGATTCGACCTGCAAGTAGGCTAGATTTGGAACAAAAAAATGAAATATACCTATGCGATGGACTTAAAAGAAAACTGGCTCAAAATGTTTCATAGGTGGTATATGTCCCCTATGAAATTAGCTCAAATGAATAAAGATATTTCAAATAAGTGTTGGAATGTCAAGAACACGAGGGCAGTTTTTTCCATATGTGGTGGCATTGTAGGGCACCACGAAATACTGGGCAGAAATCCATAGGGAATCTAACAATTTTTTTTAAATGAACTTTAAGGGGGGGAAACGGAATATTGTCTTTTGGGGTTACAGACTCAGAGCTTAATTTAGATAAAAACTCAGATAAATTGTTCACATATATGACGACCACAGCAAGAATTTTCTTTGCCAAACTCTGGAAACAAGAAAAAATCCCTGAAATTGAAGATTGGATAATCAAACTATGGGAGATTAAAGGCATGGACAAATTAACCTTTTATTTGAAGAAACATTCAGACAAACCTATTAATGGGACAAACTGGGAGTTTTTCCAGGACTATGAAAAGTCAATTAGATAACTGTAAGACTTAGATCACTAAGGGTAAAAAATATACCATTAAGAAATAGAAGAAACTTCAAGCTTGGAATGGAAGTCAAAAACTTTTCCCCCTCTCTTTCTTTTTCTTTTATATATCTCTATTTTTCTCGCTTTCTTATTTTTATATCATTCCACCACTTTTAGGTAAATACCTATGGGGTTCCTATTTTTTCCTACTTTTCTATCACTCCAAATGTTCCAACACTTTCCATGTAAACGTTAACTTTTTCTTTTAGATTAGTACTCAATAAAAACTTTATTTTAAAAAAGGATACTTTGCTTCATACATATGAGGAAAGAGAGATTGTCTATAATAAGTATACTACCTTGAGTTGTCCGTGGACTGAGAAAGGCGGTATACAAATATAGTAAATTAATTAATTAATTAATTAATGACAAACAAATCATACCTCGTAGCTACAACGGTCTGAACACAGTATGTTCTTGACAATTTGGTCAGACTGTGGGTTTTTTGTGTCTGAAGATTTTAATCTAATGCAAAACACTTGCCTTTTACCTTGCAGTCTCCTCAGAAATTCAGCTGTTTTGTTGTTTGGATGACCCACCCTGTTGACATTACTGTGACATCAGTGTAGACAACACCTTAGTCTAGGAAATCTTATTCTACTAACTTGGTTCCCTTGGGCTGTTTCTATGCTGTCATATAATCTTGATCAGAGCATGGATTATAGAGATCTGGTTCACTTCGGCTGTAGTTCTCAAAATATTTTATCACAGAGAACCCTACAAAATCTACAAAGCCTACTGAATAACTCTTAAATGTTTATATCCCGTTACCTTTCCTTCTACAACAGTGGTTCTCAACCTATGGGTTCCCAGGTGTTTTGGCCTACAACTCCCAGAAATCCCAGCCAGTTTACCAGCTGTTGGGATTTCTGGGAGTCAAAGGCCAAAACTTCTGGGGACCCACAGGTTGAGAACCATTGTTCTACAACTAAAATTAAGATTGAGAAGGTACTAGAACAGATGGCGAGATACATGTGCACTAAGTAGCTGCGCTGTGACTGTAGCTGATGTGCTGCGTCTCTGCTAATTTCCACTAGTTGTTGAGTGTTATTAGTCAATTGTGTGCAGTGCATTTTTAATTTTTTAAATAAAATTATTATGTTTTTATTGTGTAAAGGGGGTAAAAGAAAATAAAAGAAATACATCAGATACACATAATACAAATACATTTGTCTACCACCTACGACTTCTGACACCACTCAATGTTAAACTAATTTCTCACAAAAATCTATCCTTATATTAATAACTTCCCCTTACGGCTATTTTAAAGTCTATCCTTGTCTTCCTTTCTAAATATTCAAGTGCAACCCTCCATTTTCTAATAAAGTCTTCATTATTTCCTCCTCTAATGCCATTGGACTGCTTGGCCATTTGGATATAAGCCTAATCATTTTCCTCACCGGTCTTTTATAAATAGCTCTTTTTTCCCCTTCCATAATTTTGCTATTATTAATCTTTCAGCTACAAAACTGGATTGGCAAATTTATATGTCTTTTTTGTTGATTTTTTTTTTCACCACATAAACCAAAAAGATATATTTCTGGGTTTTTCTTAACCTTTTTAGTAATTATTTCATTTGTTTCCTTGATTACCTTTTCCTAGAAAGTCTGTACCAGCCTACAGATCCACCGAGTATGGAAGAATTTTGCATCTCCAGCATTCCCCTCAATGGGATTTATCTATTTTGCTTATCACCTTGGAAGTTATATCTACATCTAAATCTATAGAACATTTGATACATGATTTCTCTAATGCACCTAGCTATCAAAAATTTAAAACCTTTTAAATAAATAACAATCAGTTTTTCCAAATCAATATTTTTTTCCTAACTCTTTATCCCAAGAAATAATCGCTGTTTTTATTCAATTGTCTTATGAGTTGTATTCGAAAATGTATTTGTATAATCTGGAAATTAGTCCTTTATTCCCCTTTTCCAAAATGTTCTCCAGTTCTGATTTTCTTTGGGGGAAATCCTATCTTATTATGTTTCATAAATCTGTAGTTGGAAGTAATTAAGCCAGTTATTTATCCCTGATTCTTCACTCACTTTCAGGTTCTTTGCTTAGGTACTCCCTATAGCTTCTCTTTTCCTAATTAAATGCTGGATTTAGCACTGCTTCCAGAGGTTGAAGTCACAGAGGTGTTTCCTGCTCCATTCCCATCTTGTATCTCTTCCAAATTGTAAGAAGCCTGGCTCTTATAATGTGTTTATTAAAGTATTTACTGACTTTTTCCTTTTTATACCATAGGTACACATGCCATCCAAATCTTAAGTTGTATCCTTCTAAATTGCCAATATCCGCTGGATAATGGGGAAAGGCAGGGAGTTTGAGAAAAACATTTATTTCTGCTTTATTGACTATTCTAAAGCCTTTGTGGTGTTCCAGCCTAGTAGTATGGTACCCCAGCCTAGTGGTGTGGTACTCCAGCCTAGTGGTCCAGGCCAGGTACCAGTGGTGCCAGTGGATCAGGGCCAGAATGAGGAGGGTGAATGACCTGAGGTGGACACTTCTGTAGATGCAGATTTATCATGGGATAATGACTGGTTGCATGGGTATTGGCCAGGAGAAGGGGTTAATGAAGATTCTGTGGAAGTAAGTTTTGAGACTGCCAGCGAGAATTCCAGTAACCTTGAATCTCACGGGAACCCTTCTCCCTTGCCAGCTGAGGCCTCGGGAAATAGGGAGGATGAGCTTCCTCACCAAGATATGAGTCCACCTGGCCCGGCTAACGAGCTGGCGGGTTTTGATAGAAGAGCTAATATCAGATCTTCGAGAAGGGATTGGAAATTGAGACGGGGAATTCAGTGGTCTCACAGAAAATAGATTCCTTTTAAGACTGGCTCTGGGAAGATTTCGGCAGATCCGAAGCTACGTTTGGATTGAACGTTCCTTGGTCCAAGTCTTCAAGTTCAAGTGACTGCAGGAGCGGCTTGCCCTGCTGAATCAAGTATCCTGTTTGCCCGTGGTTTTTGTTGGGCTTTGAACTCTAGTTTCATGTTTTGGCCGCAGGGGCGGATTGCCTTGTTTTTCGGATTGCTTTCCTTGGGATTTACTCCGTTTTGAGAACTTTTACAGAATTACCTTGGGACTTACTTTTTGCCTTATACCTTTACCTTTTGGACTATTCTATTCTAGATAAACATAGTTTACAGAGCTTGCCTGTGTGTGTGATCTAGGGGGGTACGTTCTAGTTCTGAGACGCAACAGCCTTTGACTGTGCGTATTATAAGAAATTGTGGCAAATTCTTGGTGGTATGGGCATACCAAATCACCTTGTCTTTCTCCTGAGGAATCTGTATAAGGACCAAGTAGCTGTCAATGATAAATTCATCAGCAGAGCCATGTTGGAACTATAAATAGCCCTTTTATTAGTTAATAAAACAAAACATACTGCCGGAGCTTTCCAACACGCAGCTCACACAGCATAAATCATGGCGAACTAGCAGAGCATCCTTATCTTCAAAAGTTTACATTCCAGAGGTCGAAACATCTGGGACCTTTTGCTTTCGTCACAGACATAAGCTTTTCTTCCCAAGTTAACCTTGTAATTACCTAACTAAAAACACAGCTCAGAAAATAGACACCTTTTACAGAAAGCATTTTAAACTCATCTCTGTCATACATCTTAGCACTGACAGTAGCAACAGTAAGAAATGACGATGAAACAACAGACTGGTTCAAGATTGGGAAAGGCGTACGGCAGGGTTGTATACTCTCACCCAAAACCTATTCAATTCCATACATTATAAGTCTTAGGGGAAATTAAAATTTTGTGAGCCACTCTGAGTGCTTTTGTAGTTGAGGAGTGGGATAAAAATTGGAGGAACTGAACCTTACAAAAATTTTAAAGGAAATGAAGGCAGAATTAGATAAACAAATTACATCAGAGGTGTTAGGTAGAACAATTGATAAGGCTAAAATAAATAAAGCTCCTGGCCCAGACAGGTTTTCTGCTACATACTATAAAACATATAAAGAACTGGCTACAGCTCTTCTTCAGAAAGGAGAAACCCAGATTTGTGGCCAGAGGCTACCATAGTTCTTATCCCTAAACAGAGACATGGAGCAAGGAAAAAAACATTAGGCTAATTTCGCTACTAAATTGTGATCACAAATTATTTTCAGAAATTTTGGCAATCAGATTAAAATCAATCCTAGAAAAACTGTACATGAAAATCATGCAGGGTTTCTTCCTGGAATACAGCTAAATCAGAATGTAAGAATGGTTTTTAAAACATTCTAGAGGTGGTTGTTGTGAATGGGATAAAAATTATATTTTTTTAAAAAAATAAAATAACCTTCAGGCTATGAATTATATGTTTAGACCTGTGTCCATAAGTTCATACATCAATAATGTTAAAATATTGTACTAAAACTATTCAATATGCTAATCTTATAAAGTTGGTTGGTTGGTTTTCTTGCATGTTTTTAGCATATAGCCCCTCTGCAAAAAAGCCCAATGTCATTGAAATGCTGAAATAATTTGTTGGATGGCATGGCTTGTTAGAACACCAGGTCTTCAGCCTCTGTGAAGCTGATTGGGCGCATACCTGTTTGATGAAAAATAAGAGAGGCATTCATTATTTTTGCTTGTTCAGGATTACATAATATCCTCTGTGCCACATCATCTAGAAACCCATGCTCTCTGACTCCCACACAACTATTCTGAGTCTCATATAATCACTCTTTTTCTACAAAGACACATGAGACACACCTTGCAGATGTACAGACACATAATTTTCTCTTCAATGGTGGTGCAACACAGTGTTTTTGTTATTGTTGTTCTTAAATACAGGGTGGATCTACAATGTAGGATTAATGCAGTTTGACACCACTTTAACTGTGATTGCTCAGTGTTTTGGAATCCTGTAATTTATAATTTGGGGAGGGGCACTAGTGCTCTTTGGCAGAGAACAATAAAAACTACAGATCCCTGAATTTCATAGCATTGAGTCATGGCAGTTAGTGGCATCAAACTGCATTAATTCTACAATGGAGATGCACCCATAGAGATAGAGATACCATCTCACTAGAGTTGGGTTTCTTGAGTTTCTCCCCATAAAAGAAGCCAGACCAATGTGTAGAACTAATGAAAGCAGATAAATAAAAACTTTAAAAATAACTGTATTTGGTGGTATGATATTCATGGATGTGAGCGTTAATTTGGTACTTGAACTTTCTCTTTTTCATCAAGATGAAAAGTAGAGAAAACTTTTTTGTGTGTTGTGTCTTTTGAATATGATAAACACCACTGCACAGAAAACACCTGAAAAAAAATCCTTACCTACTTCTATTCTGATACTGTAGGCACACACAATATACAATCATTTTAACAGTAGATCAGGGCTCTCAACACTGGAAAGGAAAGATCAGGAACACAAGAAAGGCAAAACCTCCAAGACAATGAAGTAATCAACAGGAATCAAACTAAGATTTATTTTTTAAAAAAATAGATTTTTAATCAGGTTTCCTTTACAATGCACAAATTAGGATCGTTATTTTGTATAACTACAACCCCCACATAGATGTCTATTTCTTCTCCCCACTTTCCTAATACATTCCAAAAAACCCCTTCCTATCTCCCCTGCAACTAAACTCAAAATTATGAAATACAGGAACCAGGTACTAGAAATTATGAAATACAGGAACCAGGTTTTACAACGTTGTTCCCACTAAAGGCCTGACAGCCCAGAAACCACTTAAATGGCCTCCATCCCACCCATGACATCACTTTGCATACACCTGCTTTTTCTCTCCTTATCTCTAAGCCTCTGAGAAAAATGAGTTTGTCTTTGTTTACATTTTGCCTCCTAATTTCAAGGTGACTTGATCTGGAAAAACCTTCATCTCCCACATTCTCCTCTGAAGGCCACTCTGGCCTATTCTCATGGGAACTGATATCACTTTCTCCCATTGCCTAGGAACAGCCTGGAGATCCCAAAACATCTCTCTCCAGGGCCCTGCTATCTTCCACAGACTCCTCAGACATTACAACCCATCATCCCCTTCCTCATCCTCTGAGCGGGCAGAAAGCTCATCCTATGCTTGCCAGGCTACAATAGTGGGGTGCCAACCCTTATACAGCTCCAACCAATAAAGTTGTGTCCTATTTTCATCCAGCTATTAGTGTGGTGTTTCTTGGTCAAGCGGAGCTGGTCAACCTTGAACTTGCAAAAGATAATAAAGAAAAGATAATACCTACTCTAAATTGGTTCAAATGTCCAGTGGCAGGTAAAGTCCACCAAAGATTACTAAAATAATTTGCTGATATACTTTCAAAGCCATTGTCAATGATATTTGAAAACTCTTGGAGGATAGGAGAGGTCGCAACAAATTGAACAAGGGCAAATGTTGTCCCTATCTTCAAAAAGAGGTGGAAAATGCTGTTACCAACCAGTGAGTCACTTTGTGCCAATACCCCGAAAGGTTCTAGAACAGATCATTCAGCAGCTATTGTATGCACATTTAGAAAGGGATGCTGTGATTACTAAAAACAGGCAAGGGTTTATCAAAAACAAGTAATGTCAAACTAACCTTACCTCTGTTCTTTTACAGAGTTTTGAATCTATTAATTAGGGAGCTCTATGAATGTAGTATATTTTAATTCAGTAAGACTTTTGACAAGGTCCCTCATGATATTCCCGCAAGCAATCGCTCACTTTTATGGAAATAAATCACTCTTGGCAAACCTTTCTTCAAGGTTTTTGTGTTGATTCAAAACCCTACAAAAGCTATTTAACCAGAGATGGCAAAGAACTGTGCATGTTACACTTTAGGGGAAATAACATTTTCCAAACCACTTCCAGTTACTTGAAATATTATTCTCTCTCTCCGTCTAGACTAAGATAACAGTGCAAGATGTCTCAGTCTGCAGTCCTATGAATACTATGTTGGGCGTAAATGCGAACAAACACAGTGGGACCCTACTTTCATGTGAACGTTCATAGAACTGGGCTGCCAGGACTGTTATATTTATGTTTTAAAATATTCAGTTTGAAACAAATAGAAATGCTGCTTTAAAAAGTAGAGGCACTTGCCCATGTGGATCTGGTTGTATGAAAAAGTACATAAGAGTGTTGAGCATGCAAGGTTTTAAAACCTTTTGTTTTTGAATTATTGATTCAAAGTCTTTACAATAGGCCTTGATGGGAGATAATGTTTCAAAAATAAGATACATTGCGAATCCATTTTCATGAAGCTGAGCAGCAATAATGGTCAAGTACTTTTGTACAAGTGCAAGGAATGTAGAACACATTTAAGAAGAGAAAGAGAGACAGAGAGAGCAGTTGTTGGAGACAATTAATGATGATTTAAAAAGAAACTGAAATCCTTTTAAATAGTCAAAATGGCAAGGCATGATTCTTCTGCATGTCATATGGGCTCCTGGCATCTTTGGACAGCAGGCAGGATTTCAATACATCTGCAGGGCTCAACTGCTAATGTTTGCCCTAGATCAGGGGTGCTCAGAATGGTGATCGGGATCACCAGGGTGATCTTCAGGCATCATCCTGGTGATCTTCAGGCCCCTGACCAGGTTTTTTGCTGTTAGTCCTCTTCACGCGCCCCTGCACGCTGCAAAGAAGTCCTCCGTCGTTGCTCCTCCCCGCTCCCTGCTCGCGCGCCGCCTCCAAAAGCTCCAGAGTCCAAGAGGCAGAATGGGCCCCCTCTTTTGGATTCCTCCTCCTCCCTCCGTCCTTTTCCAGCCACTCAGAGTCATAGGAGACCAAAGGGGGCGGGCCTGGATGACACGATGCATGGCTGGCCCCGCGCGCATGTGCAGAAGCGCCCATTCTGCCCCTCTGACTTCTCGTGAGCTCTTGGAGGCGGCACGCATGCTGGCAGCGTGGAAATAGGAGCAATGACGGAGGAGAAGGAGGAGGAAGCTTTGGGGTCATTTCCTTACCGCATCTCAAAGGTCGGTTTTTTTACTTTGGGGTGGGTGCTTGATTGTTCTGTGGCATGTCTCTTTGTTTATTTTTAATGTTTAAAAATGGCCTTTTAGCTCCAAAGCCTCTCTGCTTGCTTTGTTCCTTGAGAAATATATGTTGGGGAATATGGAAATGTGGGAGAAATGGGGTGGTTGGATGTATTTTTGCATGCCCCTTTGTTTACCTTGCTGCGTATTAAATGGCCTTGCAGTTCAACAGCCTCTCTTCTTACTTTCTGGCTGATAATATGTGTGGTAATATGGCAGTGTGGGAGAAATGGGGTGGTTGGATGTATTTTTATGCTCTGTTTTATATTGTTGTTATTGAATTGAAATGTTGATGTTTTATAACTTCATTTTATGTAAACTGCCCCAAGCCTGCTGGAAGAAGCGGTACATAAAAATGAATAATAAATATAAATAAATAAATAAGAAAATAGTTATACGTTTTACATTTCTGGGTAGGTGATCTTTGGGACTTGGTTTTTTAATCAGTAGCTCCTATGCTGAAAAAGTGTGAGCACCCCTGCCCTAGATCTTCCATTTCACTTTCCACGATATCCTGATCTACAATTTCTCTGGGGCACTATGAGAAGTGAAAGGCAGGGCTAAAATCCAGCAACGCTCAATCAGATAGCTCTTGGAATATATTTCTTCCAGGCAGGCAATATGTTGGGAGGTTCTGGTATTTATTACTGTAGGCCAGTGGGCAGGCCCGGATCAGGCCCTTTTGCCGCCCTAGGCCAAAGGGTCTGCCTCCACCCCTCCCCGCCCTCCGGCTCCGCCCCTCCCTGCCCCTGGCTCCGCCCCTCCTCGCCCCCAGCTCCGCCCCTCCTCACCGGATTGAAGGAAGTAGGGCGGGGTAAGGAGGAGAAAGAGGCGCCCTCCCGCCGCGCGTCCTGCGCGCCGCCCACCCCTTTTCGGCGGGGCTGGCGCGACTCCTCTCTGCCTCCTCCCTGGCGTGGCATGGCGTCGCCAGGCAGGGAGGAGGAGGTGAAGCCGCACCGGCGCCCCTCCTCCCTTGCGTGTCGACGCAAGGGAGGAGGACCGGCAGCGCCACTTCTCTCCACCTCCTTCTCCCTGCCTGGTGACGCCAAGCCAGGGAGGCAGAGAGGAGTCGCGCCAGCCCTGCTGAAAAGGGGTGGGCGGCGCGCAGGAAGCGCAGCGGGGGGCGCCTCTTTCTCCTCCCCCGCCCGCCCCTCCTTCCTTCAATCCGACGAGGAGGTGGGGAGGGGCGGAGTAAGGAGCGGAGCCGATCCACCCTCCCTCCCAAAGCAGAGTTGAGGGGAGCAGAGCAAAGGGAGGGGGCGGCCACGCATGCGCCCTATTTTTTGGTGAATTTTTTGGGGGATTTTTTTTTAAAAAATTGGGGGTTCGGATCCGCTGCCCCTCCAAATGTGCCGCCCGAGACCATGGCCTCGGGTGCCCTTATGGGTAATCCGGGCCTGCCAGTGGTCCCAAAGTAGGTGGTACCACCCCCTGGTGGGCGGTGGTACGATAGGGGGCGCTGGAAGGCCCAGGAGAATTTGGGGGGTGCTGAACCCCTGTAAGGGGGTGGGGGTGGCGTGAGTCAGGTGACAGGCTACCATTCATCTCTGTATTTCTCTCTCTTCTTCCCTCCTCCAGCTCCCTCCTCCTCCTCTCCCAAGCAAGGGATAATAATAATAATAATAATACTTTTGGGGTTCCCTTCCACTTAGTTGAGTCTTATAACAATAATGATAACATCCTTCAACATATTTAGTGGAATGTGGATTCAGAGCGGTAACCAATTTATTAACAAAAAAAGAAACCGATTGCAAAATAGTCAGTCGCGATGATTTGAGATTACTGCTGACTAAAATAGAGCCGAGGATTACTAGATTGGTAGCAGCATACCAGGTTCATCCTTCTCATTAAGATGATTTCGAAGGTTTTAACTTTTTTTGTATTATCTTTCTATTCTAAGTTCAATAAATAGTTTCATAATTTCAAACTTCAATGTTTCTAATTTACAACTTTCTTTATTATATTTAAACTGCAGGGCCATCTGTGCAGACAGGGTGTTGTTCCTGGGTTATACATGTCTGTTCTTGATTGCTCTTATTGTGAAAAGATGTACAACATTGACTAGGGGGGCACAACTTTGTCCTTTCTAGAGAAAATGTGCCCTCCACACATTTCATGAAGTTTCTGGCACACAAACAAAATTTTCACCTTCTACTCAACTACCGGAATCACCTTCTTTTTAGGAACAGAGCAATCAGGAAGAAACATCTAAAACCCGGGAACAAACCTAGATAAAAAAATCCCATGATTTCCAATTCCAGGGACATACAGACATTCAAAGATGCAGTTTTTGGTCTAAGAACTAGGATATTCCCACACCTGAAAATCTCGCAATTTTTGCCATTTGTAACGCTTCCTCCTGCACTTTGCGTGAACAGCGTCTGGCCACCCCCCTGTTTGCTGTGGAAGCTCCTGGAATAAAGGTACTGTCTGGGTGGGACCCCAGGGACCTTGCTGTACACAATCATGGCATAAAAACTTTATTGTTCTGCATGAGCCTTTAGTCTCACTATAACTGAAATTTCATTTTTGCCATCTTAGGCCCCTTTTACACTACCATATAAAATCCAGATGTTCTGCTTTGAACTGGATTATATGACAGTGTAAACTCATCTAATGCATTTCAAAGCAGATAATGTGGATAATATGTTTTGATAATCTGGATTATTTGACAGTGTAGAAGGAACCTCAGAGGAAGGCAAAGTTAAATTTTCTCTTAAAATGTATCAAGAAAACCCTGTCATAGAGTGGGTTTGGGTCCCCTAAAGCAGTGTTTTTCGACCTTTTTTGAGCCGCGGCACATTTTTTACATTTACAAAATCCTGGGGCATACCACCAATCAAAATGACACAAAATGACATTCTAACTTACTATATTGTACTATACCATTATACTGTAATATTATTAGTACTAATACAAGTAATATAAAATATATAATTTCAATATTATATTATTTTTAAAAGTGTTATCTTGTATTACATTATAATAATATAAATATTATAGGTACATACAATATATTATCAGTAAAGCACAGGAGTTAATCCTGACTGTTATCATTACTCTCATAGTCAATAACGATATACACCATGACTATGACAAATACTCATAATATAACGATATTATACCATATACTAAGGAAAAATAATAATATCATGTTAATGCATAGTTCATAATAATAATAATAATAATATAGCGTAGCCCATGAGGCTCCTTCCACGTCACGTCACAGTCTCTGAGGCCTGGTAGGCCGCTCGTGTACCTGCCCGGAGGCGGGCCCTTTTGTTCCCCGCATTGTGGCAGCAGTGGGTGAAGAGGCAGTAGAACCGCGGGTAGGAGAGGAAGGCGGAGGCGGCGGCACTGGCCAGGGCCAGGCTCAGGCTCAAGGGCTTCACTGCCCCGGCTGGCTGGACCAGCGCCAGGCCCGCCAGCTGAACCAGCACCGCCAGGCACACCCGCCGCTGCATCGCCTGAAATGAGGCACTGGCGTCCCCTCAGGGAAGGCGCTTCCGGTCCCGCCGCCTCCACCGCTGCCATCTTGGTGGCAGGCGGGAGTTCAAGGCCACCGCGACGGGATTGGCCTGCAGGGAATAAAGGGGCATGGCTTATTCAAGACTCAAGAAGTTCCAATTTCCCATGGCACACCTGATGATCGCTCACGGCACACTAGTGTGCCACAGCACACCGATTGGGAAACACTGCCCTAAATCAAAAACAACTTGAAAATACACAACAATAAAATATGATATTGGCTCTTTTATTTCTGATTCCTTTTATAGTTATCTAAAAATCCTTGGGATTTGCTTTTTTTTAAAAATCCCAACAGCCACACATCGCAGCCAGCAAGATACCAGAGTTTGGATCCCCACTCAGCCATGAAAATCCACTGGGTGAGTTTAGGCAAGTCACAACACTTTCAGCCTTTCAGCAGTGGCAAATTGAATAAATCTTTCTTTAAAATCCTAGAAGAAGGCCCCTATAAGTCAGAATCAATTTGGAGGCATATAACAACAACACAGGCACACACTAGGTTGACATTTTCACATATATATCAACCACAAACCCCGGACCCTTTGGTCAGCTGCTGCCAAGACACATCTCATCAAATATATGCAAAGTTGGGATTTTCACTTGTAGCCATAATATGCATCACTTGGTTTATTTGACTATTTACACATAGTGTTTATTTATACTTGTTTTAATTGAATATTTAATTATTATTTTAAAACCCATTATCTCAACCTAAAGCTTGATATCATTCTGAAACTTTTTTATAATCTCACAACCCTGCATAATCTATTCTATCATCAAATTTGGCCACTTCTTTGTACATCTCTTATTCCAGCCATACCAGTCCTAGTTTTCATGTATGAAACATTGGAAGGTATGCAATATTTAGATCAGCTGGTATAGCCAAGAAAACACAAATAGATGGCACTCCCTTTGGGTTGTTGTTTATTCATTCAGTCACTTCTGACTCTTTGTGACCTCATGGACCAGCCCACACCAGAGCTCCCTGTCGGCTGTCGCCACCCCCAGTTCCTTCATACTGTCAATACAGTACAAACAAATGGCTAAATTATTGGGTGAATGGAAGAAGTCACTCTCTTACTCTGTGTCCTGTTTAGGCAGATAAAATGGTTGAAACAAGGTTAGTGGCTAGTCCTTGCCTACTGTCACATCAACAATCCAGTGATTTAAGTCAAGAGAACATGCTACCCCTCTATTCTGCCTTGGTTAGACCACACCTGGAATATTGTGTCCAATTCTGGGCACCACCATTGAAGAGAAATATTCACAAGCTGGAATGTTTCCAGAGGAGGGCGACTAAAATGATCAGGGATCTGGAGAACAAGCCCTATGAGGAGCGGCTTAAAGAGCTGGGCATTTTTAGCCTGAAGAAGAGAAGGCTGAGAGGAGACATGATGAGATGAGGTCATAGGGAGGAGGGAGCAAGCTTGTTTTCTGCTGCCACGGAGACTAGGACGCAGAACAATGGCTTCAAATGACAAGAAAGGAGATTCCATCTGAACATTAGGAAAAGCTTCCTGACTGTGAGAACTGTTCAGCAGTGGAACTCTCTACCCCGGAGTGTGGTGCTGGCTCCTTCTTTTAAACAGAGGCTGGATGGCCATCTGTCGGGGGTGCTTTGAATGCATTTTTCCTGCTTCTTGGCAGTGGGTTGGACTGGATGGCCCATAAGGTCTCGTCCAACTCTATGATTCTATGAACAACATTCCTTCCTATAACCCCGGGCCCTTCCAGACAGGCCTTTAATTCAAGCAAATTAATGCCTCCAGCAAAAGCGAATTAACACAAATTAATGCAAATTAATGCTGAGTAAATCAGGTTTTTCTGGTTTACTCCGCATCAATGAAATACCTGATTAGATCTGGATCATATTGAAATATGAGGACCTAATGAAGTATTGGGCCTGTGTGGACCGACTCTTGGGATGTATCACGTGTTTCCTGGAGGTCAATCTACACCAGTGGTTCCCCTGGTGGGCAGTGGGGCAATCTAGGAGGGCGCTGGAAGGCCCAGAAGAATTGGGGGGGGGCTGAACCCTTGTAAGGGGGTGGTGGGGGCGGTGGTGTGAGCCAGGTGACAGGCTACCATCCATCTCTGTGTGTGTCTCTCTCTCTTCTTCCCTCCTCCTGCTCCCTCCTCCTCCTCTCGCCAAGCCAGGGATAATAATAATACCTTTGGGGTTCCCTTCCAACTGGTTGAGTCTTATAACAATAATAATAGTGTCCTTCAACATATTTAGTGGAACATGGATTCAGTGCGGTAACCAATTTATTAACAAAAAAAGAAACTGATTGCAAAATAGTCAATCGCGATGATCTGAGATGACTGCTGACGAAAATAGAGCCGAGGATTGCTAGATAGGTAGCAGCATACCAGGTTCATCCTTCTCATTAAGACGATTTCAAATGTTTTAACTTTTTTTGTATTACCTTTCTATTCTAAGTTCAATAAAGTTTCATAATTTCAAACTTCAATGTTTCTAATTTACAACTTTCTTTATTATATTTTACAAAAAAGGTAGGAATATTAATACATATATCTTTCTGTTTAATTGCTATTAAAATTTAAAAATTAATTTCTAGGGGGGCGGTGAGTACATTTTTTTTCCGGAAAGGGGGCAGTAGGCCAAAAACGTTTGGGAACCACTGATCTACACAGTCATCTTGCACTTTGGGGCTCCTGGAGCCCTAAGGAGTGAAAGGGAACCCACCCTTTCCCCTCAAGCCCCAAATTTTCTCTGGAAACTTATTGAAAAGGGTCCCTGACAGCCATTAAGCCTCTTCTCACATCCTCCTGAGTGGAGGAAATGACGTGTGATGAAATGGGGAAGGGGGCAGAGGGATTTTTCTCCTCACCCCTCCCTTGTCCTCAGGTGTCATTTCCTCCACTCAGGAGAATGCGAGGAGAGGCTTAATGGCTGCCTGGGACCCTTCTGGCAGGGGGTTGGACTGGATGGCCCATGAGGTCTCTTCCAACTCTATGATTCTATGACCCTTTTCAATACATTTTAGGGGGAAATTTGGGGCTTCAGGGTGGCTTCGTGATTTTCCGATTTCAATTAGGATAGCATGCAGCCACACCCATAGAGAAAACCCAGGTTTTGAGTTGGGGGTGGGGATGAGAAAGTGAGCAGACGTAGGTTATTTTAACCCGTTTCCACTCACATTTTAGTATTGTGTAGAAGGGCCCCCAGAGACTAGCCTGCTGGACTCCAAGATTGTGGCCCTGACTTTCAACTCTATAAAAACCACTGGATGGAAGGTGGTTCACTCAGGCCCGGATTACCGATAAGGCCATCCTAGGCCACGGCCTAGGGGCACAAGCCGAGGGGGGGGGCGCAAAACGGACCAAAAAAATGGCGATGACTCACCGGCAAGGCTTGGCCGCAACCAATGGCTGCTCGCCCTCATTTGCAAAAGAATACAATGTTACACTGGCGTCTCCCCACCCCTTACGTAACGCGGGAGTGCTTTGCTGTTGTGCAACAGGCAGCGTTTCTCTCCTCAGTTTGGGGAAACTTTCTCTCCCGGCTCCCGCGCTTCAGCCGCCTTGCACTCGGTCAGGGCGGCCTTCTGCCTCTCAAGGATCAAGGCCAGGGTCTGGCTCTCCTGCCTTCGGGCAACTAACTGAATAAGGGGAAAAGCGGATTATAATATCCTATTTATATAACACACACTTAGGTGAAATATTGAGCGTCATACAGTTCACATATATGTATTACATGCACGGATAATAGGAGTGAAGAATATGCAAAAAGAAAAATTGATTGACAAATTAATAGCGTGTGCACAGATAGTTTTAGTGAGGGGTTGGAAGAATAAAACAAAATGGACATTGACTAACTGGTATAACTATATAATTAATATGTTAAATGTGGAAATAACAAATTGTAAATGGAATAATATAGATAAAGTTGAAAAGATAATAACAAAGAGGATGTGGGAACCAGTTAGAAATTATTTAGAAAATGTGTTAAGAGGTGGAGTAGAAAAATTAAGACTGAGACTGATATTTCAAATGTAACCTCTGTAGTTTGATCTATAAACTGTATGTACAAGGAGGGGAGGGTGGGAGAGGGGAAAAAAACAATAAAAACTTTTTTAAAAAACAAAAAAAACATATATGTGAACTGTATGACGCTCAATATTTCACCTAAGTGTGTGTTATATAAATAGGATATTATAATCCGCTTTTCCCCTTATTCAGTTAGTTGCTCTATACAAGGTGTAACGCTTACTTCTTTAACGTTCTCCTGCCTTCGGGAGCAGCCAAACAAAAGCCGCACAAACCTCAACCTGAATCCTCCCTCGGTCTGCGGGAGCGCACGCCAACAAGTGGACATCTCTCTCTGTCTCACTCGCTCTCTCTTTCACTCTCTCTTGCTCTCTCTCTCGCTCTCTCTTGCTCTCTCTCTTGCTCTCTTGCGCTCTCTCTCTCTCTCTCTCTCTCTCTCTCTCTCTCTCTCTCTTGTGTGCGCCTTTGGAGCGAGTTTGCACCCGCTGCACTCTCCTTCAGAGCACAGCGGAGCTTTCCAGCTGGTGGGAATGGAGACCTTGGAGGTGGCGGGATGGTGCCTACTCGCCTTTCTCTTCTGCTCCAGAGGCACCATGGCAAAAGCCAGCCAAGTGTGGGTCTGAGTAGTGTGTGTGGGGGGGGGGGGTGCGGTAGAGGTTGGCTTAAAGGGGGCCTAATTCCAAAGTGTGTCCTAGGGCGCAAAAAGGTGTTAATCCGGGCCTGGGTTCACTAAAACCAAAAGGTAGAACTCATGCATTCCCTCTTACAAACGGGGAGGTATGAGTTCTTACTTTTATGTTGTACTTCCCCGCCTTCACCCTTGCCTATATGAGTACTTTTGGAAATAAAATACACCTGGGATCTTTTCATTCCCACTGTTCATTGAACAGCCATCAAAGAGGCCAAGCAATGAGTGTGATCTGGCTTTCAAAATCCGTATCAGAAAGGACCTTTTTAAAAATTTATTTATTTATTTTGCCGTTCTATTTATTAAGAAGACAGTATTTCAAGTGCACTGGGATCACAGTCTGTTTTCTAATATTTCTGTACTCATCTATGAGATTGCAACAGGCTAGAAGACATCTATTGCTACCATTATTGCTACCATTATGGTAAACACTCAGGACTCAGCTCTTCTAGTTATTCAAAAAGTTATATAGTGCAATGTTTCCGTACATCCTTCATATGCAACAGATTCTGGAGGGCTAGGAAAGACTCCTTTCTGAAATCCTGAAGAGCCTGTGCCAATTATAGAGAGGACAATAGTAATCATAATTTGCTTTGCTGTGGTTTTTCGAAGCAAGGATATTTTATCCAAATAATGGCAACAGATGCTTCTTCTTATATAATAGAGACAAAAAGCTCATGGGAGGAGGATTCCAATATTAGAAACCAAATAGAATGCCTCTGCTGTGCCACCTAGAAAATCAACCTTGGATCTGATGTTCCACGACTACCAACCTGGATACAGGTTGGTAGTCTTGGATACAGTACAAAAGGATACAGTAGAATATATATGCCTTAAAGTCATCTGTTGATTTATGGCAGCCCCATTAATTTTATAATGTTTTCTAAGGGAAGAAGTACACATAGATCATTTTCCATTGCTTTCCATACAAGCCCAGAAACCCCTGGCAGGTCATGGGTTTACCTGAGGTGTTCAAATTAAGCCTCAGATAAACCTGTATTAATAAAACATCTCCACAGATCCAAAATTTACCGAAAGCTTACCTTCCAAGTATTAACCATGGTAGTAACCCTTACTGGTTTCTAAGATCTGGTGCCTTTGAGGTATTTAGGACTATAATCTATCTATCTATCTATGTATCTATCTATTCATATAATAAAAGTCAGTGTTTGCGGAGGACGAGAGGTGCGGAGTTGCGGAGGAATATGTGGCAGCATTTCGATTGGTTGCCACTGTGGGATTATTTGCATAATGCCTCTGATTGGCCAGCCTCCCAGCATTCCAACATTCATAGGCAGCAGAGAGAGGAAAGGAAAGGGCCTGAGGCAGGCAGAAATGGTTGGAGTTGAAGTCCAAGACACACAGAGCCCACATGACCCATTCTACATCCTGGTGCAGTTTAAAATAGGACGAACCATGAATGATGGGACTTGAGGTACCTCCATTCACCTCCTGAGAACGCTGCCAGAGAGAGTAAAAGAAAGGGCCTGACTGGATTAACACTACGCCTTCCTTAACTAGATTTTTCCTGACTAGGCCTCAGTTACTACATAAAGGGCCTGAAAGGGCCTGGCTGAATTTACAGTAAGGCTTCCTAAACTTTATTTTCTGGACTAGGCCTCAGTTACTGGGCTATTATGTAAGGACTGAGTTAACAGTAAGGCTTCCTTAACTTGATACTAAAGTAGAATTGTTGATTTTGCAGAAGAAACGCCAGGAGAAAGTGCTGCATAGCATAGGCATAGAATAACGGAGTCATCTTGCCAGCAGCAAGCACGAGAATTAGCCACTGTGATTGGTCTAAAAAGATACAGCTACCATTGGTTAGAAAAAGCCCAGCTATGATTAGTTCAAAAAACACCATGTGCTTTAGAGAAGAGGCAGCCTTGATTGGCTTAGAGAATTGCCATGTGTGTTTGTTTACAAGTTAGTGATTGGCTTAGGAAACGTCACATGGGCCAGCTAATGAATTTCCCATTTTGGCAAGCTCCTGATGGGAACGCTGTAAAATGTATCGCTTTCAGGACAGCCTGTGCATGCAGAATGGCACAGACGATTGAATGGGAATCAAAACTGCAAAATGTTTGTCAGCCAGTAAAAGAGAGGTGACCCAATGCTTTAATTGATTGGTTGATGTCAGATCAGCTTACAGCTTACAGATGTCCAGCCAGTAGAAATGCATGAGGGAGGCGGGACTAAGAATTGCCTCCATTGCTGTATTAAAGCGGAATTGAGGCTTTTAGCAGAAGTACTGTCAGGAGAGAGTGATGCACAGCAAAGGTTTTAGTATAGCTGGCTTTAGAATAGCGAGGCAGCTCGCCAAAAGCCATGACGGGAATAATCAGCTCTGATTGGTACAAAGGCACAAGTAGTGATTTGCTAAGAGAACATCATGTGCCTCTAGATAAAAAGCGGCCTGATTGGCCCATAGTCCACCATGCTGCGTTGTTTACATTGTAGCTGAATGGTTAGAAAGCGCGCATGGGCAAATGAGGCCATTCCTGTTGGCAGGCACAGGGGAATGGCCGTAGAAATGTTGCGATTCAAGAACATCTTGCCCATATGGCAGATAACATACCGTGAGAATGAAAAATTAATACTGCGCCGCATCTTTTAACAAATAAGAGTGTAATGCTGAACAATGCTTTGTTTAATTGGGTAATGAAATGGGCTCATGAGTGCCAGCCTATTGCAAGTTGTGAAGATGGGCGGGATCAAGGTCTGTCGCCATTGAATG